>CM074727.1:178326909-178469752 GCA_037306005.1 Rhinophrynus dorsalis | reverse complement strand
GAATTCCACAGCTCAGGTGCAGCACGGGAGAAGTCCTGTAGGCGGGAGTGGGAGGATGTGATAAGAGCTGTGGAGAGCAGAAGGTCATGTGCAGAGCGAAGAGTATATTTGGAAATGAGAGATGAAATATAGGGGGGTTCAGTGTTAGTGAGGGCTCTATAAGTTAGCACCAGAGTTTTGAATTTTACTCTGTATGCTAACGGGAGCCAGTGTAGGGACTGACAGAGGGGTGTGGTGTTAGAGAAGTGATGAGTGAGGTAGATTAGTCTTGCAGCAGAGTTCATTATGGACTGTAGCGGGGTTAGTCGGGTGAGAGGCAGGCCAATTAGTAAAGAGTTACAGTAGTCAAGACGGGACATGATGAGTGTTTGGATTAGAATTTTGGTAGTGTCTTCTGTGAGAAAGGGTCGGATTCTAGAGATGTTGCGGAGGTGGAGGCGGCATGAGTTGGAGATTGACTGGATGTGAGGAATGAAGGATAGGGCAGAGTCAAATGTGACCCCCAGGCAGCGTGCTGTAGGGGTTGGTGTGATGGAAGTGTTGTTAACGGTGAGGGTAATATTTGGGATAAGGCTGGTTGTAGATGGAGGGAAGAGAATTAGTTCAGTTTTGCCAAGGTTAAGTTTGAGTTGATGGGAGGACATCCAGGAAGACACAGCAGACAGACAGTCAGACACTTGGGACAGGAGGGAAGGGGAGAGGTCTGGGGAGGAAAGATATATTTGGGTGTCATCAGCATAGAGATGATGGTGAAACCCAAAGGAGTTTATTAGTTTTCCAAGGGAAGCAGTGTAGATTGAGAAGAGCAAGGGTCCCAGTACTGATCCTTGAGGCACACCAACAGACAGTGGGAGGGGTGGGGAAGTGGAGCCGGAGTAGGAAACACTGAAGGAGCGGTTGCAGAGATAAGATGAAAACCAGGAGAGTGCAGTGTCGCAGAGACCTAGGGAGTGGAGGGCTTGGAGGAGGAGTGGGTGATCAACTGTGTCAAAGGCAGCTGACAGGTCCAAAAGAATGAGTAGGGAGTAGTGGCCTTTTGATTTGGCTGAGAGCAAGTCATTGGCCACTTTAGTGAGGGCAGTCTCAGTGGAGTGATGAGGACGGAATCCGGATTGCAAGGGATCTAGCAGGGAATGGGAGCAGAGGAATTTAGTGAGCCGGTTATATGCAAGGCGCTCGAGAAGCTTGGAGGCGAACGGGAGTAGGGAAATTGGCCGGTAATTTGACAGTGAGTTTGGGTCCCGGGAGGGTTTTTTTAGGATGGGAGTGATTAGTGCATGTTTGAAAGAGGATGGGAAGGTGCCGGTTGACAAAGAGAGGTTGAATAAGTGAGTAAGAATTGGAGTTAGTAGAGGGGAGAGTTCTTGGGTGAGCTGAGATGGGATTGGGTCGAGAGGGCATGTGGTTAGGTTTGAGCGAGTGAGGAGAAGGGAGACTTCATCCTCAGTGACAGGTGGGAAGGAGCTTAGTGTGTATGTGGGAGAAGCGACAGGGCTGGGCTGGCTGGGTGGGGGTGGTATTGATGAAATGTCATGTCTGATAGATTCAATCTTGTTCTTGAAGTGGTTGGCGAGATCTTGGGCAGAGAAGTTAGTGGAAGGTGTTTGTGTTGGTGGGTTTAGAAGAGATGTGAAGGTTGAGAAAAGGCGTTTGGGGTTGGAGGAAAGATTAGAAATTAGAGAGGAGAAGAATGACTGTTTAGCCAGGGAGAGGGCAGAGCTATACGAACGGAGAATGAATTTGTAGTGTGGGAAGTCAGCTGTGGAGAGCGATTTCCTCCAGTGCCTTTCAGCAGTGCGTGAGCACCTTTGGAGGTATCGCGTTAGTCTTGTGTGCCAGGGTTGTAGTGGGGTTGTGCGTGGGTGGCGTGGAGTTGCAGGTGCAGCCATGTCAAGGGCTGAAGTGAGAGTGCTGTTGTAGAGAGCAGTAGTTTTGTCTGGGCAAGTAAGTGTGAGGATGGGGTTGAGAAGAGGCTGCAGGGAGGTGGAATATTGTTGCTTGTCAAGAGTATGCAGATTTCTCCGCATGCGCTTGATTGTGGCGGGGGAGATGGGTTTGCGTGGTATGATGAGGTTACCGGTGAGGAGGTGGTGGTCAGAGAGGGGAAAGGGGACATTAGAGAAGTTGGAGACCGAGCAGAGGTTAGTGAAGATCAAGTCGAGGGAGTGACCATCACTGTGTGTGGGAGAGCTGGTCCACTGCGATAAGCCTAAGGAGGTTGTTAAGGAGAGGAGTTTGAGGGCAGGGGGGGTGTTGTGATTATCTATAGGGATGTTGAAGTCACCCATGATGAGAGTAGGGACATCAGAGGACATGAAGTGAGGGAGCCAGGAGGTGAAGTGATCAAGGAATTGTGCAGTGGGACCAGGTGGCCTGTATATGACAGCGACACGCAGGGGGAAGGGAGAGAAGAGGCAAAGTGTGTGAGCTTCAAATGTAGGGAAGGAGAGAGAGGGAACAGTGGGGATTACCTGAAGTGTATGGTTAGGGGGCAGCAGGATGCCTACTCCCCCTGCATGTCTGTTGCCAGGCCTCGGTGTGTGTGTGAATTGAAGGCCTCCATATGAGAGTGCGGCAGTGGAGGCAGTGTCTGATGATGTGAGCCAAGTTTCAGTGATGGCAAGGAGGTTTAGGGAGTGAGAAATGAACAGATCGTGAACAGCTGTTAGTTTGTTACACACAGAGCGGGCGTTCCAGAGACCAAAACAAAAGGGGGGGAGGAGGTTAGGTGACGGGGTACGGTTATTAGGTTGTGAGTGTTGCGCGTGTGAGTGGGTTCTGTGGTACAAGAGAGAATGGAAGGGGGGCCTGGGTTAGGTGAGATGTCACCTGCAGCAAATAGGAGGAGAAGGGACAGGGACATAAGGTGAGAGTGAGATTTGAAGCAGTGGGGCTTTTTTGCAGGGGTAGAAGGAGATGGTGGTGATAGGGAGCGGAAGAATGAGAAAAGTTCATGGGAGCAGAGAAGTGGTGAGTGAAGAATTGAGGGTGCAATGTGAATGGCGTGACACTTAATGTGGACACAGGAGGAGGAGAGTCTTATGCAGGTGAGAATGGCGATCACAAAGCAAGGAGCTAATTTGCCCATAGTGGGGTTAATGAATGGGGCAGTAGAGATGTGCAACAGTCAGTAATCCAGGAGAGTACAGGTGACTTGGCAATCAAGGGTCAATCCACGGAGCGGAGAGTATAGGTGCCAGGGATGGTGAGGAGAGTCAGTAGCAGAACTGCAAAGTACTTGGTGAGGGTAGGAATCAGTGCAGGGTTAAATGAAGTAGTCCACTGATGATCAGGAGAGGTAGATGTTGTAATGGTTAATGGTGGTTGGAGAAGAAATCAAAGTCAGATTTGGTTGTCCCCAGTGGTTTAGTGGTTAAATAAGCAGTTTGTAAAATCAGACCTGGAAATCCTGGTTTCTTGCATCAGGTGGTCAGTAGTTTCAGTAGAGGAAGCAGATGTCAGTGCTTGGTGGAAATGACTGTTTCTTCACTCTGAATTCAGCTTGTTTACTTGCCTCTTGTCTTTAGGTGGCTGCAGCAGCTGTCTCTCTCTTGTCCAACTCTCAGTACTTAGATAAAGCTGTACTTTGAGAAAGGTGCCAACTACTACCCCTGGCAAATGCCACCCCAGGCAAATGCCACCCCTAACTGGGCCTGAATATATAGTAACTGGAGTCCCTAAGAACACTGACTGACTGAGGGATTTCCAAATTACAAATTGTTTTGGGATGGAAGAGCTCTGAGTGCGTTCAGGTGTGACACCATTAAATCTCTGATAAGAAACAGACACAGAGAGATATAGGGGAGGAATGGGGGAGGAAGGCAATATGGAGACTGGAACAGGGAGTCAAAATGGCTAATGTAGATTAGAACATACAACAAGGGGTTAAATTGTAGAGGGAGACTGGATGAGATTGGAGTTCCAGGTGAAGGGTAGATTAGTACATACCAGGAAACTGTATAGTTAATAAACAATTGGGGTACAGCACAGAACTTGAAGCAGACTGGATAGGAAACACATACCAGGAAACTGTATAGTTAATAAACAATTGGGGTACAGCACAGAACTTTAAGCAGACTGGATAGGAAACACATACCAGGAAACTGTATAGTTAATAAACAATTGGGGTACAGCACAGAACTTGAAGCAGACTGGATAGGAAACACATACCAGGAAACTGTATAGTTAATAAACAATTGGGGTACAGCACAGAACTTGAAGCAGACTGGATAGGAAACACATACCTGTAAGGAAGATGAGAAAGTTGTTAGGAGACTGTCTTCATATAGCATACAATGCAGCATAGTGGATAGATATTAACATATTATCTCTCTTGCCTAACTCTCAGTACTTAGATAAAGCTGTACTTTGAGAAAGGTGCCAACTACTACCCCTGGCAAATGCCACCCCAGGCAAATGCCACCCCTAACGGGGCCTGAATATATAGTAACTGGAGTCCCTAATCTAGACCATTTAGCAGTATTGTATGGGTGTGTACGTAGCATGATAACCTAGACCATTTAGCAGTATTGTATGGGTGTGTATGTAGCAGGATAACCTAGACCATTTAGCAGTATTGTATGGGTGTGTATGTAGCATGATAACCTAGACCATTTAGCAGTATTGTATGGGTGTGTATGTAGGATAACCTAGACCATTTAGCAGTATTGTATGGGTGTGTATGTAGGATAACCTAGACCATTTAGCAGTATTGTATGGGTGTGTACGTAGTAGGATAGCCTAGACCATTTAGCAGTATTGTATGGGTGTGTACGTAGCAGGATAACCTAGACCATTTAGCAGTATTGTATGGGTGTGTATGTAGGATAACCTAGACCATTTAGCAGTATTGTATGGGTGTGTACGTAGTAGGATAGCCTAGACCATTTCGCAGTATTGTATGGGTGTGTACGTAGTAGGATAGCCTAGACCATTTAGCAGTATTGCATGGGTACATAGCAGGATTGTGAAAGCTATGCACTAACTCTGTTACTATGAAGACTGCACAGTCTATTCATCTTCAGGCCTCACTGCTGTGGGCTGGAACATCTGGACAGAGGCTGGCCTCTGGCCAGGGAGAAGCACGCTGAGATTGAGAGGGATGAGTTCACCTGCTTTGAGTCTGGCACATAGACAGGAAGACTCTTGTGCCTCTTTTATGTGACAATACCCATTCAGCACACATAATCCATCCAGTCCTAAGGGAGCTGAAGATCATGTTAACCCTTTAACCTCTTAAGAATGAGTGATTTGCCAGCACGGTCACAGAAATCCGTCCTTTGAGGACAGATGATGGTCCCTGCATGTCATGGGTCAATCATCACAGCGTGCATCAGTGCTCGCTGTGATCATTGCGATGAGGCTGTAAATGACTGCTCCAGGACCAGAGTGGTCAGTTTCAGTCATTCCCCGGTGGCTCCTCACATGTGATTGCTGCTACGCAGATAGCAAGTGGAGCCAAATGACAAAGGCAACGTATGTAAACATTTCAGCTTTCACTGTTCTCTGCCTCTCTCTTCCTCACTGTGTTAGTGTATAGTATACATTATGTCTATGACCGTTCTCTGCCTCTCCTCCTCACTGTGATCATGTATAGTATACATTATATCTATCACTGTTCTCTGCCTCTCTCCTCCTCACTGTGATCATGTATAGTACCTTATATCTGTCACTGTTCCCTGCCCCTCTCCTCCTTACTGTGATAGTGTATAGTATACATTATATCTGTCACTGTTCTCTGCCTCTCTCCTCCTCACTGTGATACTGTATAGTATACATTATATATGTCACTGTTCTCTGCCTCTCTCCTCCTCACTGTGATAGTGTATAGTATACATTATATCTGTCACTGTTTTCTGCCTCTCTCCTCCTCACTGTGATCGTGTATAGTATATATTATATCTGTCACTGTTCTCTGCCTCCCTCCTCCTCACTGTGATAGTGTATAGTATACATTATATCTGTCACTGGTCTCTGCCTCTCTCCTCATCACTGTGATAGTGTATAGTATACATTATATCTATCACTGTTCTCTGCCTCCCTCCTCCTCATTGTGATACTGTATAGTATACATTATATCTGTCACTGTTTTCTGCCTCTCTCCTCCTCACTGTGATCGTGTATAGTATACATTATATCTGTCACTGGTCTCTGCCTCTCTCCTCCTCACTGTGATAGTGTATAATATACATTATATCTGTCACTGTTCTCTGCCTCTCTCCTCCTCTCTGTGATAGTGTATAGTATACATTATATCTGTCACTGTTCTCTGCCTCTCTCTTCCTCACTGTGACCGTGTATAGTATATATTTTATCTCTCACTCTTCTCTGCCTCTCTCCTCCTCACTGTGATAGTGTATAGTATATATTTTATCTCTCACTGTTCTCTGCCTCTCTCCTCCTCACTGTGGCCGTGTATGGTATACATTGTATCTGTCACTGTTCTCTGCCTCTCTCCTCCTCACTGTGATAGTGTATAGAATACATTATATCTATCACTGTTCTCTGCCTCTCTCCTCCTCACTGTGATAGTGTATAGTATACATTATATCTGTCACTGTTCTCTGCCTCTCTCCTCCTCACTGTGATAGTGTATAGTATACATTATATCTGTCACTGTTCTCTGCCTCTCTCCTCCTCACTGTGATCATGTATAGTATACATTATATCTGTCACTGTTCTCTGCCTCTCTCCTCCTCACTGTGATAGTGTATAGTATACATTATATCTGTCACTGTTCTCTGCCTCTCTCCTCCTCACTGTGATAGTGTATAGCATACATTATATCTGTCACTGTTCTCTGCCTCTCTCCTCCTCACTGTGATAGTGTATAGTATACATTATATCTGTCACTGTTACCTGTCTCCCTCCTCCTCACTGTGATGGTGTATAGTATACATTATATCTGTCACTGTTCTCTGCCTCTCTCCTCCTCACTGTGATAGTGTATAGTATACATTATATCTGTCACTGTTACCTGTCTCCCTCCTCCTCACTGTGATGGTGTACAGTATACATTATATCTGTCACTGTTCTCTGCCCCTCTCCTCCTCAATGTGATGGTGTATAGTATACATTATATATGTCACTGTTCTCTGCCTCTCTCCTCCTCACTGTGATAGTGTATAGTATACATTATATCTGTCACTGTTCTCTGCCTCTCTCCTCCTCACTGTGATAGTGTATAGCATACATTGTATCTGTCACTGTTCTCTGCCTCTCTCTTCCTCACTGTGGTCGTGTATAAGCAGCAGTTCCCAAGTGCGGCCTGCAGTGTGTTCACATGCGGCCACCATGAGAAATGCGTAATGGTGGCCACATGAGGCCACCAGCCCCGCATTGATGTTGTTGCTGTGCAAATTTTGAATAAGTTCAGATCTGACTGGCGCCTCAGCCAGCCAATCCTCATCCAGACCGCCTGCCCCATCTGCAACTCCATCGTAATGCGTGCCAGAGAGGACAGCACGCAGAAGAGCTGCAAGTAAGGGTGTGACAATGAACGGGTAGCTAATTATCTCTTTCTCTCTGTGTAAAACATTGTACTTGACTGTTATTTAATTTTTAGGATGCTAGAAACATACTAAATATACTGGAGACAGCTGAGTCCACAATATCTATCTCAGTGCCAGATTTTATACTAATCTTTTAAGTAGCTTTTTCTGTAATATCCCCATGTTAATTCTTTGATGGCAAAAATAAAGTGAAATTGAAAAAAAAACTACTCTTTTCCCAATCCTCATAAAATTTTTGTATGGTTCGTTGAACCAACTCATCTTCCAGATGAGATCTATTGCCTAATCTGCATACCTGGGAACTCTCCGGATTTGCCCCGGAGACTCCGGTTCTGACAGAGATTTACCGGGTCTCCGGGGCAGAGGCTGATTCCTCCGGATGTGGGGAGTTTCTATTGAAACTCTACCCACTTACACTCTTTCTCCAGCCGTTCCTCCGTCCCCAGCCTTCTGTGTGACATTTTTAACCCTTTGAGTGCCAGAGTGGTACGGAATGCTTTGCTTTGCAATGCATTCCGTACCACTCTGAAACTCAAAGGGTTAAGCACCCCCCCGCTCGCGTCAAGCCCCGCCCCTTTTTGACGCGATTAGTGTCATATTTGTCACCCCCTGCTGAACAGAGGACTCCCCTCTGGGTAGCCCTCAGCTGGAAGTTCCCAGGTATGCTAATCTGTTCATGCATTACATATTTGGGATTTAACCTTTAAGGGTCAATCTTTAAAATTGTGGTCAAAACATTGATTAATAAAGTGATGGTGCAATTCATCAGCAGTGAGTTCCTGGACCTGCAGTCTGTTTTCATTAACTGTATCTAAGTGTGTCTTATCAGTAGCACTCAGTCTGTTATTATAGAACACAGAGGTTTTCCAGACTACCGTATTTCTCCTAGTGATTACAGAAAAAGTACTACCACTGTGTATATGAGACACATTATTACATACTAGTTGAACAGCCCGTTACACGGGCCACAGTGCCTCTGGCAGCCGGTCGCGGGGCAGTCACCCGCAGTAGAGACTGCCCGTGCCACTGCTGATACAGAGCTGGACGCTCCTTCGGAGCGCCCAGCTCTGTATCAGCCGCAGCGCAGGCAGTCTCTACTGCACATGACTGCCGCACGTGCAGCAGTGTCTACTGCTCATGTCGGGCGTTACACACAACTTAGCAAATTATTATATAGGATGGAACCCTTTGAGTACAATAGAGGTGTGCGACGCATTGCTCTGCTTACCCTTCTGGTATTGTCAGGGTTAAAGTGCCACTTGAATTTACTTCTAATAGGTTGGCTTTAACCTCTTAAAGGGGAACTATCACCCCCATACAAGTCTGGCTAATAATTAAGCACATAGAGCGAATAGCTTAAAAAGTTATTTAGGTTTTTTTTTTTTTTTAATTGGTGGCATGTCCAAAATTAAAGGTTTAAAAATGATGGGGTGCCTTACTTCCAGACAGACTGAGGCTACAGCTGTGCACCACAATCTGTCAATCTTCCTCTGCTCCCCTCCCCGCGTCGTGTCTTCATCCGGCCTCCTCCGATGAAGGAGGGTTTCTGCGTGTAAGCCGCAGAGGTCTCTGGCCAGTGGTCCGGAAGCAAGGCAACGGATCATTTTTAAACCTTTAACTTTAGACATACCACCATTAAAAAAAAATGTAAACAACTTTTCAAGCTATTCACTCTATTTACTTAATTATTAGCCAAACTTTTATTGGGGTGATAGTTCCCCTTATGGACTGGGATTATTTTATCTCTTAAAGGGATAGTAATGTCTCATAATAAAAGCAGCTCTAATTAATCATCATAGTATTTGGACTTTGGAGAGTGTTATTTCAATTCTGTCAGAGTTGTAGTTCCAGAGTAATTCAATGACAAAGTATCCCCCTCCCGCCCCTTTTACTGATGTAACACTGCTCAGCCAGATCAGAAGGGAGGTGCCCAGGTAGACTGCAGAGAGGGCCAATCTTCAATTAAGATAAGGGAAAAACCTGAAAAACTTGTCATGGGGGGCAGGGCTTTCATTGTTCTCATAGGAAGAAGATTGTCCCCTTCTGTTATCTGTCTGGTCTATGGACTGCATTCCACATCTGAGAAGAGATGGCTTACACTAGGTAAAAGGGGCGGGAGGGGAAACTTTGCTTGTGAATATCTCTCAAACCATAAAGGTTTTTAGAGATAAGACTTGTATCGTTCTTCATGTTTTTTTTAATGCCTACAAAATAAAATAAAGATAAAATGAAGTATTACTATCCCTTTAAGCACCATGTCAAATGTCATGGTTTATTTTCTGTGTGTTGTAATTATGCGTCACTGGCTTATTATTTAGTGCAGCCATGAAAGTTTTTTTTTTTTTTTCATGGAATTGCAGATGGGGGAGCCCCCATCTAACTACAGCACAAACTGTGAGCCTGAGTATATATATATATATATATATATATATATATATATATATATATATATATATATATATACATATATGGCTTCATCGTCTTAGTGCACGCGGCCGGCACTTAACGACGGGGTTTTTTTTTCTGCATTGTAGCGAATGACTTCCGTGACTTACCAGCTACGTCCTTTGTCACTAAGTGACATTTTTTCGTGACGTACCTGGTAAGTCACTTGTCGGGAAGGGGTTAATGACCGTCATGGAATTCCGGGCTCCCCCCCGCAGCTGCACGCTGTTCGGGGAGTCCGGAATCAAAAAAAAAAAAAGCTATGTGGTCCTTTAGTGACCGCCGTGTGCCTGCGCGGCCGGTTGTTAACAGGTTATTGGGGTTTATATAGTTCATTGTCATAAGGGCCCTGCATGTGCCCCTCTTCTTTCTCCTCGTTTGTCTGAGTGTATCACTTGGATGGGAGCGGCGTTCAGAGATTTAAGGAGCAGCGGCCTATTCATGATCATGGGGAACCATTCTCCTATGGTTACCCTCAATTCTTGGTAACAGATTTTAGTTTTTCTGCTTGAGAATGTCCATTCTGTTTGTACACATAGCAAGGGATCAGGCGCTCACTGGGGCTTTTGAACTGATAAGTTTAGAGGCATGGTAATAGTTAAAGGGATAGTAATACTTAAGTATTACAAATCTCTATATTAAAGCCCTAGTAAAAAAAAAACGTATTGCCCCCAGTGTCATATCTCAAACCTTTATGGTTTAAGAGATAATCACTTCTAAAGTTGCCCTCTCCCTCCCGTTTCCCCGTAGTCAGCGTTCTAGCTGACTGCAGGGAACAGAGTCGTACGACTTTCAGGTGGCTCTCCAGCACAGCCTGATCGCGTTAACTAAAAAAAAAAAACTTTCACTGAAATGGTCTTCTACGTGTGCTTGGTTTGTGCTTGGTTTTAGTGAAAGTTTTTTTTTTAGTTAACGCGATTGCGGCTCTGCTGCAGAGCCGCCTGATGATCTCTGATCGGATTTCCCTGAGTCAGCTAAAATGCTGACTACGGGGAAGAGGGAGGGAGAGGGCAACTTTAGAAGCGTTCATCTCTCAAACCATAAAGGTCTGAGAGATGACACTGGGGGCAAAACGTTTTGTTTTTTTTACTAGGGCTTTAATATAGGGATTTGTAATACTTAAGTATTACTACCCCTTTAAGTATTACTAATCCCTATAGTAAAGTTCTACTAAAAATAAATGTATTGCCCCCAGTGTCATCTCTCAAACCTTTATGGTTTAATGTTACCTAGACATTCAGGGGATTAAAAGCTACATTTAAATCAAAATTAATTTTAGGAACGTTCGTTTCCGCTCCCTCCCCACTTTGCAGTTGGATTGTTCCAGAATCTCTCCAGTTCCTCTAAGCATATCAGTCTCAATGAGACTGGCAAGGACATATCCACAAAGTCAAAAGGGGAGAAATTCTGGACCGAACCAACTGTCGCATAAGGGACAAGTAAGAGTATAATTTTATCTTAATGGGGTTTTTGAACGGCACAGAGATCTCCAGTGCATTGCTGCGCAGTATGTTGGAGACCTCTCTACCATTCAAAGTGTTTAACACCCCCATTTAAATCAATGGGAATGTTAATCTGTCCCCCCACACAAGTCGGACAGATGGTTAATGAAATCCTCCCCTTTTGTATGTACGTAAGGTCCTAACTGTAATATACCCTTTTTACTGCGAAATTCCAATAAAAAATATTGTAATTCATCGGAGGAGTAAAGAAAACCATTCTTCGTCTCAAGTTGTTTTTTTAGAAAATAAAGCTACGTTCCTGAGTCCCACGCCCCTGCCCATTGTGATCACAACGTCGCCCCCTAGGAACACAATGCTCAGGAAGAATGGCTTCCCCCTCAGTCCTTATCTAAACACCTGTAGGGCAGGGAGTTGTGTATATACTGGATTCAATTTCTTTGAGGCTGATATACTAGGTAGAAACAGAGCAATTTCCATTCATTTAACCCTTTGAATGTCATAGGGGTACGCAATGCATTGACTGTGATATTTTGTCATTTTGTTAACATTCATTTCTGATGCTTATGGAATTATATATATATATATATATATATATATATATATATATATATTTAATGCAGCTTTTAGAATGATAATTTTGTGAGTAGCACATTCTGACTCATTGTATCTTTTCCATAACTAAATTGTATCTACTCATTTACTACCCTTAGAGGACTTTTGTCCTTTTGTTTGTATCTGGTCATGGAATATACAAATGCACCAGCTCGTTTTTCCTGAGCTTGTACATCGGCACCAGATATCATGGCCCTGTCCTTCAGGATATTTAAAAGCACCTATGATCACTTCACTGCATGACGGTACCAGTAGACACCCCGTCTGGGTGTCCTCATCAGTCGGTGCTTCATTCAATCCTGAGTAAGGCTGCTCTGCTGGAATATCGCAGTTTACCCCAAGCACAAGACAAGACCAGTGTAGAGGTTAGAACAAGAACGGATTTAGTGTAGAACACACAGGGTTTATATACACACATAACGAGTTATCCACACAATAGGATACAGGTTACTGCAAATCACATATGGGAAGACAGTGGGGCCGGTGGTGGGGGGGGGGCACATAATACAAGGAGGTACAATAGGAACAATACACAAGTTATATAATGGGAGCCTCAAGGGGGTCAAAGAACTGTAAACAGTGAACATGATTATATCACACGTAATTAAATAACAAACATCAGACCAGAGTATAACTCTCTCAACAAATACAATACCCTGTTCCTGGAGTCCATAGTCTGTAGGGAGTGAGCTGGACCCCAGGCCCCTCCAGGAGCCCAGGGCACGGAGGCTTCCGTGACACCAACGTTCACAGTCCACCAGCATTAAAGGGATAGTAATACTTCGTTTTATCTTTATTTTATTTTGTAGGCATTAAAAAAACATGAAGAACGATATATGTCTTATCTCTCAAACCTTTATGGTTTAATAGATATTCACAAGCAAACTATCCCCCCCTGTTCAACCAGATCAGAAGGGAGGTGCCCAGGTAGACTGCAGAGAGGGACAATCTTCAATTAAGATAAGGGAAAAACCGGAAAAGCTTGTCAAGGGGGGCAGGGCTTTCATTGTTCTCATAGGAAGAAGATTGCCCCCTGCTGTTATCTGTCTGGTCTATGGACTGGATTCCACATCTGAGAAGAGATTGTTTACACTAGGTAAAAGGGGCAGGATGGGGAAACTTTGCTTGTGAATATCTCTTAAACCATAAAGGTTTGAGAGATAAGACATATCATTCTTCATGTTTTTTTAATGCCTACAAAATAAAATAAAGATAAAACGAAGTATTACTATCCCTTTAAGACTTTAAAGTGAGCAGATACCACCCTCCTGCACTGTATTGTGGGAAGATAGAATAAAGAAAGTCCATTTCCTCTGTGCCTTGTTAGCATACCTGGGAACTTTTTATTGTTGTCTCCCCAGAGGGGAGTCCTCTGCTGCCATAAGTGGTGTGAAGAATGACGCGTATCGTGTCAAAAAGGGGCGAGGCTTAACGGGAGTGCCGGGTGGAGAGCTTAAAAGAAGGCTGGGGGGAAGGAGCAACACGGGGAGAAAGAGTGGAAGTGGGTAGTGTTTTAATAGAAACTCCCTACATCCGGAGGACTCAGCCTCTGCCCCGGAGATCCGGTAAAGCAGTGTCCCAGGTATGCTTGTTAGTACAAGGAGAAAAGGAGCGAGGAGGCCCAGTCGTAGCCATACCTGGGAACTCTCCGGTTTTGCCCTGGAGACTCCGGATTTCAGACTGAATTACCAGGTCTCCGGGGCAATGTGTTGATCTCCGGCTGGGCAGAGTTTAAATAGAAACTCTGCCCACTTGTGCTCCGTCCCACCTGGCTCCTCCCACTCCTCGTCCTCTTAGATACATTTTGCAGGGGGTTTTTTTGTCCCGCCCCCCCTCCGCGACTAAGCCCCACCCCTTTTATGATGCAAATCACGTCATTTTCCTCCCAGGTCGGCCCTGACAGGATTACCCTCCGGGTAGCCCTGTTTCAAAAGTTCCCAGGTATGGTCATAGCCTTACAATTCCCAGGGAGGAGGCCCAGACATAGCCTTACACTTCCCAGGGAGGAGGCCCAGTCATAGCCTTACACTTCCCAGGGAGGAGGCCCAGTCATAGCCTTACACATCCCAGGGAGGAGGCCCAGACATAGCCTTACACTTCCCAGGGAGGAGGCCCAGTCATAGCCTTACACATCCCAGGGAGGAGGCCCAGACATAGCCTTACACTTCCCAGGGAGGAGGCCCAGACATAGCCTTACACTTCCCAGGGAGGAGGCCCAGACGTAGCCTTACACTTCCCAGGGAGGAGGCCCAGACATAGCCTTACACTTCCCAGGGAGGAGGCCCAGACATAGCCTTACACTTCCCAGGGAGGAGGCCCAGACATAGCCTTACACTTCCCAGGGAGGAGGCCCAGTCATAGCCTTACACATCCCAGGGAGGAGGCCCAGACATAGCCTTACACTTCCCAGGGAGGAGGCCCAGTCATAGCCTTACACTTCCCAGGGAGGAGGCCCAGACGTAGCCTTACACTTCCCAGGGAGGAGGCCCAGTCATAGCCTTACACTTCCCAGGGAGGAGGCCCAGACGTAGCCTTACACTTCCCAGGGAGGAGGCCCAGTCATAGCCTTACACTTCTCAGGGAGGAGGCCCAGTCATAGCCTTACACTTCGCTGGGGAGGAGGCCCAGACATAGCCTTACACTTCCCAGGGAGGAGGCCCAGATGTAGCCTTACACGTCTCCGGGGAGGAGGCCCAGACATAACCTTACACTTCCCAGGGAGGAGGCCCAGACATAGCCTTACACTTGCCAGGGAGGAGGGCCAGTCATAGCCTTACACTTCCCAGGGAGGAGGCCCAGTCATAGCCTTACACTTCCCAGGGAGGAGGCCCAGACGTAGCCTTACACTTCCCAGGGAGGAGGCCCAGACATAGCCTTACACTTCCCAGGGAGGAGGCCCAGACATAGCCTTACACTTCCCAGGGAGGAGGCCCAGTCATAGCCTTACACTTCCCAGGGAGGAGGCCCAGTCATAGCCTTACACTTCCCAGGGAGGAGGCCCAGACGTAGCCTTACACTTCCCAGGGAGGAGGCCCAGACATAGCCTTACACGTCCCAGGGAGGAGGCCCAGACGTAGCCTTACACTTCCCAGGGAGGAGGCCCAGTCATAGCCTTACATTTCCCAGGGAGGAGGCCCAGACATAGCCTTACACTTCCCAGGGAAGAGGCCCAGACGTAGCCTTACACTTCCCAGGGAGGAGGCCCAGACGTAGCCTTACACTTCTCAGGGAAGAGGCCCAGACATAGCCTTACACTTCCCAGGGAGGAGGCCCAGACATAACCTTACACATCCCAGGGAGGAGGCCCAGACATAACCTTACACTTCCCAGGGAGGAGGCCTAGTCATAGCCTTACACTTCCCAGGGAGGAGGCCCAGACATAACCTTACACTTCCCAGGGAGGAGGCCCAGACATAACCTAACACTTCCCAGGGAGGAGGCCCAGTCATAACCTTACACTTCCCAGGGAGGAGGCCCAAACATAGCCTTACACTTCCCAGGGAGGAGGCCCAGACATAGCCTTACACTTCCCAGGGAGGAGGCCCAGTCATAACCTTACACTTCCCAGGGTGGAGGCCCAGACATAACCTTACACTTCCCAGGGAGGAGGCCCAGACATAACCTTACACTTCCCAGGGAGGAGGCCCAGTCATAACCTTACACTTCCCAGGGAGGAGGCCCAGACATAACCTTACACTTCCCAGGGAGGAGGCCCAGTCATAACCTTACACTTCCCAGGGAGGAGGCCCAGACGTAGCCTTACACTTCCCATGGAGGAGGCCCAGACATAGCCTTAAACTTCCCAGGGAGGAGGCCCAGACGTAGCCTTACACTTCCCAGGGAGGAGGCCCAGACATAGCCTTACACTTCCCAGGGAGGAGGCCCAGACGTAGGCTTACACTTCCCAGGGAGGAGGCCCAGACGTAGCCTTACACTTCCCATGGAGGAGACCCAGACATAGCCTTACACTTCCCAGGGAGGAGGCCCAGACGTAGCCTTACACTTCCCAGGGAGGAGGCCCAGACATAGCCTTACACTTCCCATGGAGGAGGCCCAGTCATAGCCTTACACTTCCCAGGGAGGAGGCCCAGACGTAGCCTTACACTTCCCAGGGAGGAGACCCAGACATAGCCTTATACTTCCCAGGGAGGAGGCCCAGACATAGCCTTACACTTCCCAGGGAGGAGGCCCAGACATAGCCTTACACTTCCCAGGGAGGAGGCCCAGACATAGCCTTACACTTCCCAGGGAGGAGGCCCAGACATAGCCTTACACTTGCCAGGGAGGAGGCCCAGTCATAGCCTTACACTTGCCAGGGAGGAGGCCCAGTCATAGCCTTACACTTCCCAGGGAGGAGGCCCAGTCATAGCCTTACACTTCCCAGGGAGGAGGCCCAGACGTAGCCTTACACTTCCCAGGGAGGAGGCCCAGACATAGCCTTACACTTCCCAGGGAGGAGGCCCAGACATAGCCTTACACTTCCCAGGGAGGAGGCCCAGTCATAGCCTTACACTTCCCAGGGAGGAGGCCCAGTCATAGCCTTACACTTCCCAGGGAGGAGGCCCAGATGTAGCCTTACACTTCCCAGGGAGGAGGCCCAGACGTAGCCTTACACTTCCCAGGGAGGAGGCCGAGACGTAGCCTTACACTTCCCAGGGAGGAGGCCCAGACATAGCCTTACACTTCCCAGGGAGGAGGCCCAGACATAGCCTTACACTTCCCAGGGAGGAGGCCCAGACATAACCTTACACGTCCCAGGGAGGAGGCCCAGACGTAGCCTTACACTTCCCAGGGAGGAGGCCCAGTCATAGCCTTACATTTCCCAGGGAGGAGGCCCAGACATAGCCTTACACTTCCCAGGGAAGAGGCCCAGACGTAGCCTTACACTTCCCAGGGAGGAGGCCCAGACGTAGCCTTACACTTCCCAGGGAGGAGGCCCAGACGTAGCCTTACACTTCCCAGGGAGGAGGCCCAGACGTAGCCTTACACTTCCCAGGGAGGAGGCCCAGACGTAGCCTTACACTTCCCAGGGAAGAGGCCCAGACATAGCCTTACACTTCCCAGGGAGGAGGCCCAGACATAACCTTACACATCCCAGGGAGGAGGCCCAGACATAACCTTACACTTCCCAGGGAGGAGGCCTAGTCATAGCCTTACACTTCCCAGGGAGGAGGCCCAGACATAGCCTTACACTTCCCAGGGAGGAGGCCCAGACATAGCCTTACACTTCCCGGGGAGGAGGCCCAGACATAACCTTACACTTCCCAGGGAGGAGGCCCAGACATAACCTAACACTTCCCAGGGAGGAGGCCCAGTCATAACCTTACACTTCCCAGGGAGGAGGCCCAAACATAGCCTTACACTTCCCAGGGAGGAGGCCCAGACATAGCCTTACACTTCCCAGGGAGGAGGCCCAGTCATAACCTTACACTTCCCAGGGAGGAGGCCCAGACATAACCTTACACTTCCCAGGGAGGAGGCCCAGACATAACCTTACACTTCCCAGGGAGGAGGCCCAGTCATAACCTTACACTTCCCAGGGAGGAGGCCCAGACATAACCTTACACTTCCCAGGGAGGAGGCCCAGTCATAACCTTACACTTCCCAGGGAGGAGGCCCAGACGTAGCCTTACACTTCCCATGGAGGAGGCCCAGACATAGCCTTACACTTCCCTGGGAGGAGGCCCAGACGTAGCCTTACACTTCCCAGGGAGGAGGCCCAGACATAGCCTTACACTTCCCAGGGAGAAGGCCCAGACGTAGCCTTACACTTCCCGGGGAGGAGGCCCAGACATAGCCTTACACTTCCCATGGAGTAGGCCCAGTCATAGCCTTACACTTCCCAGGGAGGAGGCCCAGACATAGCCTTACACTTCCCAGGGAGGAGGCCCAGACGTAGCATTACACTTCCCAGGGAGGAGGCCCAGACATAGCCTTACACTTCCCAGGGAGGAGGCCCAGACATAGCCTTACACTTCCCAGGGAGGAGGCCCAGACATAGCCTTACACTTCCCAGGGAGGAGGCCCAGACGTAGCCTTACACTTCCCAGGGAGGAGGCCCAGACATAGCCTTACACTTCCCAGGGAGGAGGCCCAGTCATAGCCTTACACTTCCCAGGGAGGAGGCCCAGACGTAGCCTTACACTTCCCAGGGAGGAGACCCAGACTTAGCCTTACACTTCCCAGGGAGGAGGCCCAGACATAGCCTTACACTTCCCAGGGAGGAGGCCCAGACGTAGCCTTACACTTCCCAGGGAGGAGGCCCAGACGTAGCCTTACACTTCCCAGGGAGGAGGCCCAGACGTAGCCTTACACTTCCCAGGGAGGAGGCCCAGACGTAGCCTTACACTTCCCAGGGAGGAGGCCCAGACATAGCCTTACACTTCCCAGGGAGGAGGCCCAGTCATAGCCTTACACTTCCCAGGGAGGAGGCCCAGTCATAGCCTTACACTTCCCAACTGTGCCCCTTTGGCACAAGTGGCATTAACCTACTGAGTGCCAGAGGAGAGTGCAACGCATTGCTTTGCAGTGCTTTTTTGTTCCACTCTGGCACTGAAAAGGTTAAGGGCAGGATTTTCAGTGTAGGCAGGTTAGTAAATTGGTAGTAGGTTAATGTAGGGTTAAAAAACTGGTTTCAGCTCCCACTTCAACCCTTTGGGAGCCAGAGGGATTTCAAACTCAGTGCTCTGCAATGGGTTCCATACCCCTCTGGCACTCAAAGGGTTAACATGCAATTGCGTTCGTACGCCAGCACCTTTGCAAGGAGTTGGAGACCGCATTTAAAGGGGTAGTAATGTTTCAAAATAAATGCAGCTCCAATTATTCTTTAGTTTTTGGGCCTTGTAGAGTGTTATTAATATTATAATTCTCTACGATGTGTAGTTAAGAGTAATTGAGTGATAAAGTATCCCCCTCCCGCCCCTCTTACCTAGTGTAACACTGCTCACCTGAGATGTGGAATCTGGTCTCTTGACCGGACAGGTCACAGGAAGGGACAATCTTCTTACTGTGATCATAAGGAAATCCCCTTGAAGGAGGAGGGCAGGCTTTTCCTTATGCTAACAGAAGATTGTCCCTCGCTGTGATCCCTCCGGACGGTCTTGCTGTGCAGCTTTACATAGGTAAAAGTAGTGGGAGGGGGACACTTTATAATTCAATTACTCTGGAACTATACCTCGCAGAGAATGATAATAATGCTCTACATGGCCCAAAAATTATAAAGAACTAGCAATGTGGGACGGCGTTGCCCGTCATGTTATGACCATTGGGCGCACGTGTGTGAAATGCAGACACACTGATAAACACAGACATACGCAACACACAGACAGACACATACCATACATCCCAAGTGTCCCTCTTTAGGAGGGACAGACCCTCTTTGAGGGCCAAATCCCTCTGTCCCTCTTTCCCACCCTGTTGTCCCTCTTTTTAGGAGGTCAGACTGTGTGCAGGGCCGGCTCCACCTATAGGCGAGGTATGCACCAGCCTAGGGCGCACACGTACTGGGGGAGCGGGCATGCAGCGGACAAGAGCTGCGCCCGCACACACCACGCCGGGAACCACAACACAGTCAGACCCTTATTGGGTCGGATCTTTAGTAATGCAGAGCGCGCTGGGATTCATGCCGCGCTCTGCATTACTGAAGAGAAGACTGCGCGGGAGCTACAGGTATGTAATGGGGGGCAAGTTGGAGCTGAGGGGGCATAGTGGAGCTGAGGGGGTAAGTTGGAGCGGATGTGGGGCAAAGTGGAGATGATGGGGGCAAGTTGGAGCTGGTGGGGGCAAGTTGGAGCGGATGAGGGTCAAAGTGGAGCTGAGGGGGGGCAAGTTGGAGCTGAGGGGGGGCAAAGTGGAGCTGAGGGGAGGGCAAAGTGGAGCTGGTGGGGCAAGTTGGAGCGGATGGGGGGGCAAGTTGGAGCGGATGGTGGTAAGTTGGAGCTGCTGGGGGGCATAGTGGAGCTGATAGGGGAAAGTTGGAGCTGAGAGGGCATAGTGGAGCTGGTGGGGGCAAGTTGGAGCGGATGGGGGGCAAGGTGGAGCTGATGGGGGTAAGTTGGAGAGGATGGGGGTCAAAGTGGAGCTGATGGGGGCAAGTTGGAGCTGAGGGGGCAATGTGAAGCTGAAGAGGGGGCAAAGTGAAGCTGTTGGGGGCACGTTAGAGCAGATGGGGGGCAAAGTGGAGCTGATGGGGGCAAGTTGGAGCGAATGGGGGGCAAGGTGGAGCTGATGGTGGCAAGTTGGAGCTGATGGGGGCATAGTGGAGCTGAGAGGGCATAGTGGAGCTGGTGGGGGCAAGTTGGAGCTGGTGGGGGCAAGTTGGAGCGGATGGGGGCAAGGTGGAGCTGATGGGGGTAAGTTGGAGAGGATGGGGGTCAAAGTGGAGCTGAGGGGCAAGTTGGAGCTGAGGGGGCAAAATGGAGCTGGTGGGGGCATGTTAGAGCAGATGGGGGGCAAAGTGGAGCTGATGGGGGCAAGTTGGAGTGGATGGGGGGCAAGGTGGAGCTGATGGTGGCAAGTTGGAGGTGATGGGGGGCATAGTGGAGCTGATGGGGGGCAAGTTGGAGCCGAGGCGGCAAGTTGGAGTTGATGGGGGACAAAGTGGAGCTGATAGGGGCAAAGTGGAGCTGGTGGTCCAAAGTGAAGCTGATAAGGGGCAAGTTGGAGCTGGTGGGGGGCATCTCTTACAGGCATCTCCAGACCAGGGGCAGACTGGCTCATGGGGCAGAGAGAGGACAATCATGAAAAGAGGTTGAGTATAAGTAGGCAGGGTATAAAGGGGTGGGACACAAGGGGCGGAGCGAAATGGGCGGCAAAATTAGGTTTTGCCTAGGGTGGCAAAAATCCTTGCACCAGCCCTGACTGTGTGGTGTGTATTACTTTGCTCTACAGCAATAAAGCAATAAACTTCAGTATATGTGTTTATACGTTAGTCTGTGCAAATAAAATACTTTGGTCTTGCACGAAATCATTTATTCAGTTACATAAATAACCAGTAATAGGTCATGAAATAACCTAAAAATTATTACTAATGCCCTGCCCACCAGCCACGCCCCCAACAATATCACCTAAAACTACAGTGTCCCTCTTTGGCCATGTGAAATGTTGGGAGGTATGCACATACACACAGTGAGCGGCAGAAACATGCAAAACACATACACACACACAGACACACCGGAGATGCACACATGGACACACATATGTAACAGAGATGTACACAAACACACACGCAACATATATGAGCAGAAACACATGCGCTCATGAGTTGTGCACCCCTCTGGCACTCAAATGGTTAAGGTATAGAGAGGCATGTGAGAGTTAAATAGCAGTGGGAAGTGTATTCATACCTGTGAACATTGACTTGTGTAGTCCCTAGAGGGGACTGATGTGGTGCTGATGTGGAGAGACAAATGGGGCAATCTGGGTTAAAAGTGGGCGGGGCTTAATTGTGAGTAGGGGCGGGGCTTAACATAAATGAGGAAAAGTGTTAGTAATAGGCTGGGGAAGGAGGAGAAGTGGGAGGGAAATGCAAGTTTACAGTGTGAGGGGTTTGAACACACTCCCTGAGGGGTAAAACTTGATACAGAACCCTGTGGCAGTCAGTGGGTTAAGTGTGTACCTGATGGCTGTCTGTCCTGTTCTTGCATGGCAAATGATGACAGTGAAGAAATAATTCAGTAAAGAGGACCTACTTTAACCCTTTGAGTGCCATTTTGTTCCTCAGTGGCTGTAGTACAGGCCCTGCTGAGGCCACTGGGAGTCAGGGTGAGTGACTGTGTGTCAGCCATATTTCCTTCTGGCTTTGTGTGTGTGTGTATGGGTGTTTGGTGCTGTGTGAGTGTGGCATGTGTGTGTAACACCTGGGAACGTTAACTTGTGGAGTCCCTCATGTGGTGCTGATGTGGAGAGAGCAATGGGGCAATGTGGGTTAAAGGGGGCGGGGCTTAATTGTGAGTGGGGGCGGGGCTTAACATACATATGGAAAAGTGTTAGTAATAGGCTGGGGAAGGAGGAGAAGTGGGAGGGAAATGCAAGTTTACAGTGTGAGGGGTTTGAACACACTCCCTGAGGGGTAAACGTTGATACAGAACCCTGTGGCAGTCAGTGGGTTAAGTGTGTACCTGATTGCTGTCTGTCCTGTGTCTTTCATGGGAAATGATGACAGTGAAGAAATAATTGAGCAATGAGGGCCTACCTTAACCCTTTGAGTGCCATTTTGTTCCCCTGCTGCTGCACTACAGGTCCTGCTGAGGCCACTGGGAGTCAGGGTGAGTGAGTGTGTGTGTGTGTCAGCCATATTTATTTCTGGCTTTGTGTGTGTATATGGTGCTGTGTGTGTGAGTGGGGGCATGTGTGTTTGGTGCTGTGTGAGTGGGGCATGTGTGTGTGTGGTGGTCTGTGTGTGTTTGTGTGGTGCTGTGTGAGTGGGGCATGTGTGTGTTTGTCTGTGGTGTAGGAGCAAGTGGCGGCCATATTGTTGTTTTCTGACTTTGATAGTGGTGGGTGGGCTGCATAGTGGGGGCGGGCCAACTCCCTGCATGACTGAATCACCCAATAGGAGTAGTAACTCCTGCTTTATGCCTCCCCTGGGTGTGTTTTGGCAGGCACAAAGTCTTCTTTTATATATATAGATAATAATTACTATCCCTTTAAATGTATGTGAATTTGAGGGAATTTTATTCCTCTCTTATAGTGCAGTAGGTATGCTCCCGAATTGCTCCAGTCGGTATTAGTACATCAGCCTCAACATCTTCATTCCATCCCGGATGTCATGTCCAAGGAGGTAGACAGAACTTCTGGACCCGAAACTCCGTCCACTGCAATACTGACATCTTCTGTGGCTCATACACTCTGCTTGTTTATGAGGCAATGCCTTGAAGAGCTCTGGCAATCAAGAGGTTAAAACCTCTGTCTAAATCAATGGGAATTGGGGGAATTTTGATTTGTCCCCCAGGAAAAACAGTGTCAATTCTTTCAGCTCATCAGCGTCCGTGTTGGAATCTGTGGATTGTGAATTTAATGACGGTTTTACTGCCCTTTTGATGACTGAAGAGAAGTGAGGAATATTCTCACGATTGAGTTCCAGTGCGGAATTCTTACACATACCGCTTAAATTTCACCCGTTCCGTCAATCATAAACGTGTGTGTGTGTGACTTATTGCCCTCTGCTCAAAAGAAAAATCAGTCTGTGAGAAAAACCAAAAATTGTCTAAATTCACATTAACTTAACTGAGATATGAAACAGCATGATATAATTTGAAACATCATGCATGTACAGCTAGAATGTGTAAAAAAATGGATTAGTCCTACGTTACATAGATAAAAAAAGAATCTTAACCCTTTGAGTTCCAGAGGGGGTGTGCAACACATTGCAAAGCAATGGCACTCAAAGTTAAACCTTCTATAGCATTCAAGGGAGTTAAAATCTAATTCTTAGTATCTAAACTTCATCGTCAAGCAATGAGGGCTTCCCCCAAAATTGCTTCACTTTTGAACAGATGGCCATTAAAGGGGTTCTATCCCGTAAAAACAACTTTGGTTATTATGAAGGAGACTATGCGGTAGATTTAAAGGCAGGCGTTTGGCAAAAAAAAACACCACTGGGGGCTAGATTTAAAGGGATAGTAATAGTTCGTTTTAACTTTATTTTATTTTGTAGGCATTAAAAAAACATGAAGAACGATATAAGTCTTATCTCTCAAACCTTTATGGTTTGAGAGATATTCACAAGCAAAGTTTCCCCTCCCGCCCCTTTTACCTAGTGTAAGCCATCTCTTCTCAGATGTGAAATGCAGTCCATAGACCAGACAGATAACAGAAGGGGACAATCTTCTTCCTATGAGAACAATGAAAGTCCTGCCCCCCATGACACATTTTTCAGGTTTTTCCCTTATCTTAATTGAAGATTGTCCCTCTCTGCAGTCTACCTGTGCACCTCCCTTCTGATCTGGCTGAGCAGTGTTACATCAGTAAAAGGGGCGGGAGGGGGATACTTTGTCATTGAATTACTCTTGAACTACAACTCTGACAGAATTGAAATAACACTCTCCAAAGTCCAAATACTATGATGATTAATTAGAGCTGCTTTTGTTATGTAACATTACTATCCCTTTAAAGCCAGCCGTTAACATAGCTGGTAGGGCCAAAGTGAATACCGGCTGTTAAACTAACATGTCTAACGCGGTATTTAAAGGCCCCACCATCCAGAACTCCAAAGGACGTCTGTTTTGTACCTTTAGTTCCGAAAACGCCGCTAAAAGCAGCGATATTGGGAACCGAACAGTGAAAAACAATTACCTATCGGTGCTGACATACTGCCAGGCACCGATCGTTTACTGATCCCTGTTAGATTTACCTGTCATCCACTGTCCTTCTGTTCTGTCTTCTTTCAAAGGGTTAAATAGTACTGCGCCATGAATATCCCTCACATTAAATGCCTCTATATAATGCCAAAATATATAATCATGCCAAGAAGAAATATCCATATACACAGAAATCAATGCCATACATTAATGCTAAGTAAATGTACTTAGCTAAATTCTTCATGTCTCCGCCACTTGGAGCGGCCGCGAGGGCGGCAGCAGCGGAGACACAGATGATCAACACAGCCCCCTTCAGTCCTGTATGGGCCGATGCCCATAACACATTGAGGGCATTGAAAGTGAGCCTGCCTTTATATATGGTTGGGCTCACTTCCATTTCCCTCACAGCCATTGGCTGGGATGTTTTTACTCACATCCCCGCCAATCAGATTCAAGAGGCTGTTCTTTAATCTGACTGGCTGGGATGTGAATGCCGCCCCAAGGCATGTTATTTCATGCACCAGCCTCAGCCTCCAGGTCTGTCACTGTGTCCCAAGTCACCCCCAACCCCCCACACACAGGGACAAAGATTCCTGACTCCCACCCGCTCCTTCCAGACTGACTCCTGTGGCTCCTGCTCAGTCAGGGCTGTAAGAGTCAGTCGGTGAGTCCAGACAGACATGGAACAGGCACCGGAGCTTGCTGCGCCTCACAGCCAACCCTCACGCACCACCGGCAACTACAGCCCAGCCCGCCACCAGCCAAATAAGAGGCGCGTATTTGCTCACAGGCTGTGGACCATCCTCATTGGCTGGTTAGGGTGCATACCGTGCATGTGGTGAGACTGCGGGGACGTTGGTACGAGCTGCACACAGTGTGCATCTGTGGCTGTGAGTGATTCTGTTCTGAGCTGATACTGTGAGTTCACCCAAGGCCCAGGGGTGACGCTAATACCGCTGTGGTTATGAGATGCCTTACTTTTCCCCACATCTTCCTATTTTCCATCCCAGATCACCAGGGGCTGTAAATATGCTGTCTGAATGATTTACAGTATGACTGTAGACACCCACCAAGTGTAAGAGCATAACTGATATTTAGTCTAAATCTATACTCTTAAACTTGGTTAGTGACTACAGACATATTGTAAATTAGAGTGCATATTTACAGCCCTGGTGACTTAAGCTCTGTGTATAGACACAAGACCACAATAATATGAACCATTAAATATGATATTGGGGTCTTGTTTCCATAGACAGAGCTCAAGACACCAGGCTGTAAACATGCACTGTGATTTACAATGTGGCTGTAGATACCAACCAAGTGTAAGAACATAACTGATATTTAGTTTGACCCAACATCTGCTTGTCAGTTGTATGAGGGGTTTGCTTAATTTCTCCCCTGTGTATCTATATTCTATGTCACCTCTGATTCTGCTCCTGTACTCAGAGGGTTTGAAATCCGAACCGTTTGGGTACAGGAGCAGGCATCCCTGGTTATGAAAGGGTTAAAGTGGTGTCCTACGTGAAAGATTGCTATCTAACTGCTGCAAATGTAAAAAATGGACAGTTATAAAATATAATCTAAAATTTTTACATAATACTTTATAACTGTCCATTTTTTCCTTTTAATGGATGTGGGTGTGGTTTTGGTGGGTGTGTTTTGGTGGGTGTGGTTTGGGGGGGGCAGCATTTCGTCCTTGGACCCAGGAAGCACAATGTCTTGGGCCGGCCCTGGATAGAGTGTAGATGGGTATTTACATCCATAAACCATGAACCATGTAGGAATTACAACCCTTTTTATAAATATAGTCTTTTCATTTTTTGGGACCAAAAGTAATTGGACAAATAACATAATCTTTAAAAAAGTCATCATAATTAGTATTTTGTTGCAAATCCTTTGTATTCAATGATTGCCTAAAGTCTGCGCCCCATAGGCTTGCTAGATGCTGGGTATCTTCACTCAAACAGGGAAATGCTCAATTCCTGGCCTGTTAGTGAACCCTGAGAGTACAGGTTAGGACCTATAGAGGATGGTAACCTTAGTACTGACTGGCACAAACACTGCACTGGTGTTAAAGGGGAAGTAACACCTCCTAACAGCTCCTGCTTATCTTACTATGGCTAGTGTGAATATTGTCCTTGTGGCTTTGTTCAAGAGATAACATCTTCAGCCTGTCCTTATGTTACATCCTTGTAGGCGGACATCATACCAGATGGCAATTTTTTCAAATTCAAACACTCAGTGCATGATCCTACTTAACCCGTTAAGGGTTAAAGGGTTAAGACTGCCATGTGTCCTGTGTCTCCACTATCCAAATGTCACCCGCTACTGGGCGACCAACTAAACAGTGCATTAACCATGTGTTAACCAGGGCAACATGAGAATCTCGCCTGCATCAAAAGGGCAAGATTCTCATGTTGCAGGATTAATCATCGCTCATTTGAGCACCCGCATCAACATACTCCCAATCTCCTTCCCCTCGGTGTCCACTGCTCATAATAATTAAAAAATTATATCACCATCTGCAAAGACACAGGCTCGCATTTCACCCCTACAGGATGTGCATGTACTGAAGCAGTATATTTCACAAAAAGTCTGAAGCAGAAGTTAAATGTAGCGCAAGCTGATCGGATGTTTTTACAGATGGTGATATGATTTTTTTAAAATTATTATGAGCCCTGGACACTGAGAGGAAGGAGAGTGGGAGTACACACCGAACCAGGTATGTTTATGTTGATATGGGTGCTCAAATATCTGAAGATATGTTTACGTTGATGCAGGCACTCAAATGAGCTTTGCTTAAGCCCGCATCATGAGAATCTCGACCTTCGGATGGGGGCGAGATTCTCATGTCGCCCTTTTCATCCCAGTGACATGGTTAATGCACCATTTAGTTGGCTGACTTTACAAAAGGATAACAACTAATTGAAGATGTCTTCTTTTGAACAAAGGGACAGGGGGAATTTCATATGGTCCATTAGGATTTGTGGCCTTAATAAGGTAAATGTGTGCTTATTATAATTCGGATGAGTTAATTCCCCTTTAACACACTCTTATTTTAAATTATCAGCATAATAATCGTTGTTTCTCATTCCTTCCCATCCATGAAAATGTGGCGATTCCCAGGCCAGCTGTCAGAAAGTTTATCATTTCAAAATATGATCCCTGAAAATTGGAATACCTTCCCGCAAAATAATACCAACACGCACTAATGACCCCCAACTGTTCCTGGAAACTTCAAAGTCGCCATTACTAGGCAACATTATACGTCACAGTAGTGATGTGAGGAGAAAAAATGGTTTAATCTCGTTCAAGCTAGCAGGGGTCTTTAGAAAAAGCCATAGAAATATGTCCCTGAAATGAAATCAGACCTTAACAAATAAGGGCACAGACCTGAAAAACAATGGGGATAATTTGTTAAGGGTTGGCAGTGCTGCTCTCTGATGTTATCCAACCACGAGGTTGCAGTTTTCCCTCCGTCAAACCTTGAAACATTCAAAATTACTTGATTCTGAGATCAGTGAAACATAAATCCTTAAACAAGAACTAACAAATAGTAATAATAACCCCCCCCAGTTACCTTAGTGGGATCAGACGATCCTAATGGCGATATAAATTTTGTCATTGTGCCTTTGTTCAAGAAATAACATCATCAATCAGTTCTGAAAGTCAAGTCCATGGAGGCAGACATGTCATGACCTTTAAAAGCTTTCCAGTGGATAAGAGCCCCATTTAAATCAATGCAAATGTTTATCTGTCCTTTTTTTGGGCTATAATTCCTCCTCTTAATACCACTTGCACCAAAGGGATCAATGGGGAAGTCTATATGGTGTGTTCCTTCCCTATGCGCCTTGCGTAACGCTATGTACTAAACATGGAGTAGAGGAAATGGAGCGTGTACACCACATCCATGTGCACGCTATTAGACTGGCATACTGAACATGCTGCCGTGAAAATCCTACATACACTGCGACAATCATATGCCCTAGTACACACTCTGAACTGGCACTATAGACTAACATCAGTGGGGCTGCTGTGGTGGATTCGTACATTCGCTCTATTCCTACCCTAAATATTAGGACAAAACATTGAGATTAGTGATGAGCGAGCACCCCAATGCTCGGGTGTTCGGGTGCTCTGACCGAGCGCCCCCGGAGGCTCGAGTGCTCGGCCGAGCACCCGAGCCCCATTGAAGTCAATGGAAGGACTCGAGCATTACACCAGGCACCCCCTGCTCTGATGAGGGAAGGGTGCCTGGTCCATAGGAAAAGGGCAGAAAATGATGGAAACACCACAGAAATGGTTCAGGGACAGCATAGGGAGGATGTCTGGATGCATCTTGGACTCCAACGTCGCTGCTGGGAACGATCTTTCGCCCGTAGTACGCCATTTTTACAGACTGACCGTAAAACACACAAAAAAGGAAGATAAAAACGACTTTAGGCGAAAAATTGTTACCAAACAGTATTTGCTGTATATTTACTTGTATATCATCTACAAATTCTCCCAAAAATTTCCCCGATTTTTCTGACTGAGGCCATGATTAAGAGGGAAACGTGCGCAGAGGCAAATTCTCCCAAAAATTTCCTTGATTTTTCTGAACTGAGGCCATGATTAAGAGGGAAACGTGCGCAAAGGCAAATTCTCCCAAAAATTTCCTCGATTTTTCTGAACTGGTGCCATGATTAAGAGGGAAACGTGCGCTGAGCCGACCATCCAAAACATTATGGGTGAGGGTCTGCTGCGGAGCTGACCATCCTAAACATTATATGCGAAGGCCCGCTAGTGAGCTGACGCTATAAAACATTATATGAGAGGGCCCGCTAGAGAGCTGACCCAATAAAACATTATATGAGAAGGCCCGCTGGTGAGCTGACCTATACAAAAATTGTCAAACTGCGCCCGCTGGTGAGCTGGCCCTATATAAAAATTATATCACAGGGCCCGCTGGTGAGCTGGCCCTATATAAAAATTATATCCCAGGGTATATGGAAGAGAGTCAACCATATACCCGTTTTTTGGGTGGAAGGGGTGAATGGGAATACAGAGTATTCCCATCATTGTAAATAACATATATAAAGTGAGTTTATGTTCCCCCGGGGCTTTCCTCCAATGGAGTGGAGAAGTCAGGGGAAATCCAGGCCTTGTTCATTTTTATAAGTGTCAACCTATCAGCATTGTCGGTGGAAAGGCGGATACGCTTATCTGTTATGATGCCACCAGCAGCACTAAATACCCGCTCAGACAGAACGCTGGCGGCAGGGCAGGCCAGCACCTCCAAGGCGTAGAGTGCCAGTTCATACCACGTGTCCAGCTTGGACACCCAGTAGTTGTAAGGCACAGAGGGATCATTGAGGACGCTGACACGGTCTGCTACGTACTCCTTCACCATCTTCCAAAACTTTTCCCTCCTTGTGACACTAGGCTGCGCATCAGGGTGAGGGTGCTGGCGGGGTGTCATGAAGGTGTCCCACGCCTTGGAGAGTGTTGCCCTGCGTTTGTCGGAACTGCTGTGTGCTCCCCTTTTCTCCCCTTCTCGGTTGGCCAAGGTAGCACGTACTCTGCCGCCAGCGTTGTCAGATGGAAAATTTTGGAGCAATTTTTCAACAAGAACCTTCTGGTATTGCACCATTTTGCTTGTCCTCTCCACCGGAGGAATGAGAGATGAGAAATTCTCTTTGTAGCGGGGGTCCAGAAGGGTGAACACCCAGTAATCCGTGTTGTCTAAAATGCGTATAACGCGTGGGTCACGGGAAAGGCAGCCTAACATAAAGTCAGCCATGTGTGCCAGAGTACCAACAGGCAAGATTTCGCTGTCCTCACCAGGAGGATGACTCTCAATCTCCTCATCCTCTTCCTCCTCTTCTGCCCACCCACGCTGAAGAGATGGAACTAAAGTTCCATGGCTACCCACTGTAGCGGAGGCAACCGTGTCTTCCTCCTCCTCCTCCTCCTCCGCCTCCTCCAATTGTCGCTGAGAAGACGAAGTGAGGGTGCTCTGGCTATCACCTTGTGTAAGCTCTTCCTCCCGCATTTCCACCTCTTCCACATGCAAAGCGTCGGTTTTAATTGTGAGCAGCGAGCGTTTCAGTAGACACAGAAGTGGGATGGTTACACTGATAATAGCGTTATCGCCGCTCACCATCTGTGTCGATTCCTCAAAATTGCGTAAAACCTCACAGAGGTCTGACATCCATTCCCACTCCTCACTTCTGATTACAGGAAGTTGAACGGAGAGGCGACGACCGTGTAACAGCTTGTACTCCACTACTGCCCTCTGCTGCTCACAAAGCCGGGCCAACATGTGGAAGGTGGAGTTCCAGCGCGTGCTCACGTCACACAGCAGCCGGTGAGCTGGCAATTGTAAGCGCTGCTGCAGCTTCAACAGGCCGGCTGAAGCTGTTGATGACTTACGGAAATGTGCACACACGCGGCGCACCTTGGTCAAGAGATCATGCACATTGGGGTAGGTTTTTAGAAATCGCTGAACCACTAAATTAAATACATGCGCTAGGCATGGTACGTGTGTGAGGTTGCCGAGCTCCAAAGCCGCCACCAAGTTACGCCCATTATCACACACAACCATGCCTGGTTGCAGGTTGAGTGGCGAGAGCCACTGCTCAGTCTGGTGACTAATCCCCTGCAACAGCTCTGAGGCCGTGTGCTGTTTGTCCCCAAGGCAGATCAGCTTCAGCACGGCCTGTTGACGCTTCCCCACTGCAGTGCTACACTGCTTCCAGCTACCGGCTGATGGGTGAGTGGCGCTGCGTGCAGAGAATTCGGAGGTGGAAACGGAGGAGGAGGAGCCAATAACGTAGGTGCTGGCGGAAACCCTGATGGAGGTAGGGCCCGCAATCCTCGGCGTGGGTAGCACCCGTGCCATCCCAGGGTCCGAGTCGCTCCCAGCCTCCACGACATTCACCCAGTGTGCCGTCAGGGAAATGTAGCGTCCCTGGCCACAAGCACTTGTCCATGTGTCAGTCGTTAAGTGGACCTTCCCAGTAACTGCGTTGGTCAGGGCACGGGTGATGTTACGGGACACATGGTTGTGTAATGCGGGGATGGCACACCGGGAAAAGTAGTGGCGGCTGGGGACCGCGTACCGAGGGACAGCTGCTGCCATCAGGCTGCGGAAGGACTCAGTCTCCACAAGCCTAAATGGCAGCATTTCGATGGCCAGTAATTTGGAAAGGTGTGAGGTTAGTGCTATGGCCTGTGGGTGGGTGGCTGGGTATTTTCGCTTGCGCTCAAATGCCTGGGGTAACGACATTTGGACGCTGTGCTGGGACAGGGAAGTGGATGTGGTCGCTGATGGTGCTTCAGATGGTACAGGTGCAGGGCGGGAGGTATGCGGGCCTGCGCCTTCGACAGGCGATTGGCCGGCACCGAAAACAGGGGAAGAGGAGGCAGTGGTGTGGCCTGCAGACACAGATGGGCGATCCAGGCGTTCCTCCCACTTATTACGGTGCTTGGATGCCATGTGTCGGATCATGCTGGTGGTGGTGAGGTTTCTAGTGTTCATGCCTCGGCTCATTCTGGTGTGGCACAGGTTGCAAACTACAATTCTTTTGTCGTCCGCACTTTCCTTAAAAAAACGCCATACCGCGGAACACCTACCCCTTGGCAAGGTAGATTTACGCAAGGGGGTGCTCCGTGGAACATTTGCGGGCCGGTTTGGTGCGGTCCGCCTTCTTTCTGTAGCCACACCACTGCCTCTTCCAGCCTGTTGCGGTGCTGCAGATGGCTCACCCTCAGGACTGCTGTCATCGCTCGGCTCTACACCTTCCCAGGTGGGGTCAGTCACCTCATCGTCCACCAAGTCCTCCTCCACTTCCTCACTCTGATCATCCTCCTCATGTCTTGATCCCACCACATACTCAGTCATTGACAACTGTATATCATCCTCCTCATCAAGGTCTTGAGACAGTAATAGTGGTTGATTTAATGGCAACTGTGTCTCATCATCATCATCATCCACTACTTCCTTTGACCTTAAATGCCGTTCACATCTGTCATCTTCTTGTGATTGGGTACCCTCTAGAGGTTGTGAATCAGGGCACAAGATGTCATGTTCCTCTGCAAGCGTGCTTGGAGAGAGGGTCAAATGAAGGATTGGTGATGAGACGAGCTCCTCACTATATCCCAGTGTGGGATCACTTCTTTGACCAGACCGTGTATGGTGGGAGGAAGGATGATCAGAGTGAGGATTATGTTGACCAGACTCTTGGCTACTGAGAGTGGACTTGGTGGAAGACAGGGTGGTGCTTAACCGACTGGAAGCAGTATCAGCTGACATCCAACCGACCACCTGTTCGCAGTGGTCGGACCTCAAGAGTGATGTCCTGCGACGCCCTGTAAAATGAGACATGAAGCTAGGTATGGTGGATGTCTTTCTTTCTTGTGCTCTTGCACCAGGCACAGTTTCTACGCGTCCTGACCCGCGCCCTGAACTATCAGGATCACGTCCACTTCCCCGTCCCTTTTTACCCGCCTTCTTCATATTACACGGAATATGTGCTGCAAATCTGCAACTGTGCACAGTACACAGAATGTGCTGCTAAACTGCGGCGAAGCACACTGAATGGAATATGTGACTTTGATATTTTACAGTTTGAAGACTTAACAGTATTTTTTCCTATTCTGCAACTGTGCACAGTACACAGAATGTGCTGCTAAACTGCGGCGAAGCACACTGAATGGAATATGTGACTTTGATATTTTACAGTTTGAAGACTTAACAGTATTTTTTCCTATTCTGCAACTGTGCAGAGTACACAGAATGTGCTGCTAAACTGCGGCGAAGCACACTGAATGGAATATGTGACTTTGATATTTTACAGTTTGAAGACTTAACAGTATTTTTTCCTATTCTGCAACTGTGCACAGTACACAGAATATGCTGCTAAACTGCGGCGAAGCACACTGAATGGAATATGTGACTTTGATATTTTACAGTTTGAAGACTTAACAGTATTTTTTCCTATTCTGCAACTGTGCACAGTACACAGAATATGCTGCTAAACTGCGGCGAAGCACACTGAATAGAATATGTGACTTTGATATTTTACAGTTTGAAGACTTAACAGTATTTTTTCCTATTCTGCAACTGTGCAGAGTACACAGAATGTGCTGCTAAACTGCGGCGAAGCACACTGAATGGAATATGTGACTTTGATATTTTACAGTTTGAAGACTTAACAGTATTTTTTCCTATTCTGCAACTGTGCAGAGTACACAGAATGTGCTGCTAAACTGCGGCGAAGCACACTGAATGGAATATGTGACTTTGATATTTTACAGTTTGAAGACTTAACAGTATTTTTTCCTATTCTGCAACTGTGCACAGTACACAGAATATGCTGCTAAACTGCGGCGAAGCACACTGAATAGAATATGTGACTTTGATATTTTACAGTTTGAAGACTTAACAGTATTTTTTCCTATTCTGCAACTGTGCAGAGTACACAGAATGTGCTGCTAAACTGCGGCGAAGCACACTGAATGGAATATGTGACTTTGATATTTTACAGTTTGAAGACTTAACAGTATTTTTTCCTATTCTGCAACTGTGCAGAGTACACAGAATGTGCTGCTAAACTGCGGCGAAGCACACTGAATGGAATATGTGACTTTGATATTTTACAGTTTGAAGACTTAACAGTATTTTTTCCTATTCTGCAACTGTGCAGAGTACACAGAATGTGCTGCTAAACTGCGGCGAAGCACACTGAATGGAATATGTGACTTTGATATTTTACAGTTTGAAGACTTAACAGTATTTTTTCCTATTCTGCAGCTGTGCACAGTATACAGAATATGCTGCTAAACTGCGGCGAAGCACACTGAATGGAATATGTGACTTTGATATTTTACAGTTTGAAGACTTAACAGTATTTTTTCCTATTCTGCAACTGTGCAGAGTACACAGAATGTGCTGCTAAACTGCGGCGAAGCACACTGAATGGAATATGTGAGTTTGATATTTTACAGTTTGAAGACTTAACAGTATTTTTTCCTATTCTGCAACTGTGCACAGTACACAGAATATGCTGCTAAACTGCGGCGAAGCACACTGAATAGAATATGTGACTTTGATATTTTACAGTTTGAAGACTTAACAGTATTTTTTCCTATTCTGCAACTGTGCAGAGTACACAGAATGTGCTGCTAAACTGCGGCGAAGCACACTGAATGGAATATGTGACTTTGATATTTTACAGTTTGAAGACTTAACAGTATTTTTTCCTATTCTGCAACTGTGCAGAGTACACAGAATGTGCTGCTAAACTGCGGCGAAGCACACTGAATGGAATATGTGACTTTGATATTTTACAGTTTGAAGACTTAACAGTATTTTTTCCTATTCTGCAACTGTGCACAGTACACAGAATATGCTGCTAAACTGCGGCGAAGCACACTGAATAGAATATGTGACTTTGAGATTTTACAGTTTGAAGACTTAACAGTATTTTTTCCTATTCTGCAACTGTGCAGAGTACACAGAATGTGCTGCTAAACTGCGGCGAAGCACACTGAATGGAATATGTGACTTTGATATTTTACAGTTTGAAGACTTAACAGTATTTTTTCCTATTCTGCAACTGTGCACAGTACACAGAATATGCTGCTAAACTGCGGCGAAGCACACTGAATAGAATATGTGACTTTGATATTTTACAGTTTGAAGACTTAACAGTATTTTTTCCTATTCTGCAACTGTGCAGAGTACACAGAATGTGCTGCTAAACTGCGGCGAAGCACACTGAATGGAATATGTGACTTTGATATTTTACAGTTTGAAGACTTAACAGTATTTTTTCCTATTCTGCAACTGTGCAGAGTACACAGAATGTGCTGCTAAACTGCGGCGACGCACACTGAATGGAATATGTGACTTTGATATTTTACAGTTTGAAGACTTAACAGTATTTTTTCCTATTCTGCAACTGTGCACAGTACACAGAATATGCTGCTAAACTGCGGCGACGCACACTGAATGGAATATGTGACTTTGATATTTTACAGTTTGAAGACTTAACAGTATTTTTTCCTATTCTGCAACTGTGCACAGTACACAGAATGTGCTGCTAAACTGCGGCGACGCACACTGAATGGAATATGTGACTTTGATATTTTACAGTTTGAAGACTTAACAGAATGTGCTCTAATCTGCAACTTTGCACACTAAACAGAATGTGCTCTAATCTGCAACTTTGCACACTAAACAGAATGTGCTCTAATCTGCAACTTTGCACACTGAACAGAATGTGCTCTAATCTGCAACTTTGCACACTAAACAGAATGTGCTCTAATCTGCAACTTTGCACACTAAACAGAATATATGGTTTTTTTTTTTTTGTTTTTTTTTCCCCCCACACAAAATAAACTGCTGCCCCCACACACAGTAGTCCTAAAAAGGACTTTTGGGTCTTTTTTTTTTGTTCAACAACACTTTTCTTCTCCCTACACTGACTTTCCCTTCCTATCCTCATCTCTCCCTGGCTAAGACTGAGCCGAACTCGCTGGTCAGGTGCTATACAGCACCCGACCACGGGTTCTGGCCAGCCAATCAGTGTAATGCCAGCAGCCAACATGGCTGCTGGCATTACACTGATGTCAGAGCCTCCCTGCACGTTTATTGGCTGCGCAGCAGCCGTGAAACGTGCGGGGAGGAGACCCGAACATGGCGGGCGAGCACATGCGGTACTCGTACGAGTACCGCCATGTGCCGAGCAGAGCGATGCTCGAGCCGATCCGAGCATCGGCCGAGCATGCTCGCTCAACACTAATTGAGATGAATGTATAATTCGAACATCCATGGCTGTATTAAGACCTTCTGAGGCCTTAACTGTATATGGTGGTGCCTACACATAAAGACATTGTTCCTCTGCCCTCTGGTACATTACCTGCCTCCCTAATCTTGTTATCCTCCTCACGGTAGCCACAGATTCTGTACATACACTGTCTGACACCCCAGCCTTGTTCCCCTGCCCACTGGTAACCACAGATTGCCTGATACACTCTGAACCCCTAGCCTTGTTCTCATGCACATTCATAGCCCCAGCCTCCCCACATATTTTGTATGACCCCACTAGCCTGCCCACTGGTAGCCACAGATTGCCTATATACATTCTGACCTCCTAACCTTGTTCCCTTGCACATTTATAGCCCCAGACTCCCCTCATATACTGTATGACCCCACTAGCCTTGTTCCCCTGCCCACTGGTAGCCACAGATTTCCTATATACACTCTGACCTCCTAGCCTGGTTCCCCTATACATTTATAGCCCCAGACTCCCCTCATATACTGTATGACCCCACCAGCCTTGTTCCCCTGCCCACTGGTAGCCACAGATTCCACACCTACACTGTCTGTTGCCCTCTTTACCTTACTTTCTGTCTTCTGTAGGTAGTGGTGGTGAGAATCGCTCCAGCATTTCTTCTGTTCCAAACAGGACAGTGGAGCTGCTCAGTCCTTACAAGTTGCTTCCTGGGGGTAACCCGCAAGTAAACAGTAAGAAGTCAAATGGAGAAACCACTCCACTGTGCTGTTTGAAATGGAGAGCAGTGCGGGAGTTATGTATAATATCAAGTTGCCCTTTGGCAGGATGAGCAGCCTGATTAAGCACTGGGCCTGATGAGGCCCCTCTGAGCTCTAGGCCCCAGCGTATGCTGATTGTGCATTAAAACAGTCCTGCCACCAGTGAATCTCCAGTACCATTAGCCTCCAACGCCAGCGGCTGCGCCAGAGTATGCTTAGAGTGTAGAATCCCCTTCAGGGAAATGAAGGGTTTATACAAGTTCCTTTGCACCTTTCTCCATAGCATTAAGCAAGCCCTAAATGGAAGGGGAGGTCCCAAAGTGCCCATTATCCTTACTTGATGCAAGCAGCGTTAACAGGATCAGTTTTATTTTATGTGGCTTAGTAAATTGACATTAGCCAGGTATAGGGAAATAAAACTGATTCCAGCGCCTGTTTTTATATTGAGTTGTATTAGGACTTTCACCCATATTTCCTGAGAAAACGTATATTTTCTAACAATTTCTTTTGCAGATGATTCCTCTGTAAAGCGACCAGAATTACAGAAGATGAGAAGTTTCGCTGAACTATTTTCCGACCAGGAAAATGTTTCCGAAGTTGATGGATCCTCATGGTTTCCAGGAGAGGACAGGAAAGAGGAGGTACAATTTTTAAAAGCCAGTTGAGCTTTGCACCCTCTTTTTTTTTACAATGCTATTTTAGTCTGTTTTCCAAATGCAAGGTCAAATTTCTGCCTAAAGGATCAATAAACCAATATGCAGAAACATAAGAATAGGAGAAAAAAGGACAGGGTGCACCCTGGGGCAGATCAAGAGGACACTACTTGACCACCACCACCAACACCAGAAAGTTTGGAAAATGGTTTATACCAGATCCAGCTATAAGGTATCAGGGATAAATGGCTGCACAGTTACTGCATAGCCAAAATTCAAACAGTAATCAATAGCTACTCTCCTCCAAATCTGTCATGTCTTTTGCAAGAACACTCAGACAAATACAGTTTAGGTAAAAACAAGGTTTTTATTAAACAATAAATAACAAGGAAATATGCACTTCCCCAACCAACACAGGCCCAGTGGGGGACGGTACCGTAGAACTTCCCAGCAATGTCACAGGTCAGGTATGGAGTCAGTGCAGGCTCACAGAGAGGAAGACTAGTCTTCAGATTGACCCAGGAAAAAGTATAGGAACTGACTAGTGGAGATGAAGGGAGAAACCAGTCAAAAAAAGTAGAAGTTCCTTGTCCCAAAAATAGAACCTTCCAATAGTATGCTATTGGATCAGAGTGGTAATAGGCAACGACCTACAGAGGGTAGATTCCCTCAGGCAAGGCAATGTTAATGACCTCAACCGCTGAGGTTATAAGTAGGTACCAGGCAGTAGGAAGGAGACCTACAGAACGGATCCCTAGTACGCTAGGGAGCATAGGCAACAGGCTACTGGAAATAGAATGGGCGACTGGCAAGGAGCCCTCTCGGACAAACCCTAGAACGCTAGGGAGCATAGGCAACAGGCTACTAGAACTGGACTGCAGGCAACTACAAGGAGGACCACTCGATCAGCAATAGAACACTAGGGCAAGCCAGCAGACAGTGGAAGTACGTAAGTGAATTCCCGCAAGCAGGGATAGATGATAGGAGTGCTTCACACAGAATGATATAGATTCTGCAAGGAGACTAACCGATCAGGGGCCGGAGCCTTAGGGTAATACGAGTGGGTAGTCCGCCAGACAGTGACGAAACAGAGGAGTTAAAACCAGAGCTGGTTCTGTACACAGAGTGGGTAGGCAGCCAAGCCGAGTCAACCACAGGAGCGAACGTAAGCCAGAGCCGGGTCAGTACACAGAGTGGGTGGGCAGCCAAGCCGAGTCAACCACAGGAGCGAATGTAATCCAGAGCCAGGTTGGTACACAGAGCAGGTAGTCATACACAGCAGAGTCAGAACCGGAACAGGATATCAGCCAATGACGAGGTCAAACCAGGAACGGAGCACAGAACAGGAACAAGCGAAAATCAGAGTCAGTCTAGCCAAGGGTCATACACGGAACATACGTAGCAACAAGAGATTCACAAGACACAGGTACACCACGAAAGGGCGTATATGAAGGCAAATAGTGGGAGGAGCTCATACCCGATCTCCAATAAGAGCGTAGTAAGGAATAGCGGAAATGACAATGTCTCCAACCAACAATACCGTACAGGCAGGAATCACGGGCACCATGATAAAATCGCTCTGCCCAGCACTGCCAATAAGAAATATGAAAAAAAGAAAACAAAGGAGGCGCCCAATAGTGTAATTCTATAGATAACGATATAATACGGTAATCAAAGTTGTACTCACAAAATGATGGTGTCAGACAGGAGTTATCAGCAAGTCTAACATTCAAGCTTAAAGGGATAGTAATACTTAACCCTTTGAGTGCCAGAGGGGTATGCAACGCACTGCTTTGCAATGCGTTGCTTACCCCTCTGGCACTCAAAGGTTTAAGATGTAAAAACATATATGGTGTAGGATGTATATCCCCTAATAAAACAAAGGTACTCCCACTGCTGAAAGATATTTTATTAAACAATTATAAAAGCTCAAACTTGAATTTTTTAGGTGCAATATCACAGTGTCCTGAAAATTTACAGTGGCGCTGTTGCTACACTATGCTATGGAGATTTATGGACTACAGACCAGAGAAGTCCATAGGGTGGTCTATCAACAGCGCCACTGTAAATTTTCAGGACACTGTGTTATTGCACCTAAAAAACTCAAGTTTGAGCTGTTATAATTTTTTTAAATAAAATTTCTCTCAGCAGTGGGAGTACCCTTGTTTTACTCAGGGGGATAAACCCTACAACATATATTTTTTTACATTTTAAGTATTACTATCCCTTTAAGGAGAATATAACACCGTGTTCACGCAGGTAAACCTCCTCTTGCTTGGCTCTCTGGACTCCTCTCCAATCATAGAATGAAAGATGACAGAAGTACAACAGCGTTCCTCTTAAAATATATATATATATATATATATATATATATATATATATATATATATATATATACTCTCTCTCTCTCTCTCTCTCTCTCTCTCTCTCTCTCTATATATATATATATATATATATATATATGTATATACTCACAAGTGTGGTATAAAGGTGATACCTTTTAATGGCTAACTGAGGACATAACAAGTGCAAGTTTTCAGGACACTAAGGTCCCTTCTTCAGGCATGAGTTAAAGTGTTAGTAATGTCTAAAAAAAACCTTTTTTGCATTTAGAAGAGCTTAAAAAGCTGATCTAGATGCAAAAAACTGTATCTCTCGAACCGCTATGGTTTAAGAGATACGGGCGTTTAAAGTTCGCTGTCTCTAAAACGTGTGCCTGGTGTTCAGTGCCTGGTGTTCAGTGCCTGGTGTTCAAGCACACGTTTTAGACCATTCCAATGAAGGGATTCCGTGTAAGTAACGAGATCTCGGCACTTCTCAAGCGCCTCTGTGTCGACCGACACGGATCTCCTGCTGACAGCTTTACAGGCTCTCTTACGTGTTTCGTGGCTGTACATCACTTTATCAAAGAACAAAAGCCAGACTAACATAAAAGACCTTTATGTTGACATTTGATATATTTTATATATTAAAATGTTTCAAGAGGAACGTTGTTGTACTGCTGTCATCTTTCTTTCTATGACTGGCGAGGAGTCTGGAGAGTTGAGCAAGAGGCGGTTTACTGCACGGAGACAGGGTTATATTCTCCGTAAGCTTGAATGTTAGACTTGCTGATAACACCTCCCAAGTGTCCCTCTTTGGCAATTTGAAATGTTGGGAGGTATGATAACACCTGTCTGACACCATCACTTTGCGAGAACAACTTTGATTACCGTATTATATCTTTATCAATAGAATTACACTATTGGGCGCCTCCTTTGTTTTCTTTTTTCGTTTTCCAATAAACCAATAAAACAAAATAAATAAAATGTTTGCTTTATTCCTCCGACAACCACTAACCTGGTGCATTAGATCAGGGGGTAATAATGGCTAATCTTGCTGCAATCCCTTAAGACTAGGGTGAAGGAGCCTCTGATTTCAAAGAGCTTGAGCAAAACTTCGACATGTCTGGTTACAGGTCCATGGTAAGACCCCACCTAGAATATGCTGTTCAATTCTGGGCGCCCTTTCTGAAGAAGGACATTATGGAACTAGAGAGAGTGCAGAGGAGGGCTACAAAACTAGTAAGGGGAATGGAAAGTTTTAGTTATGAAGAGAGGCTAGAAAAGTTAAACTTGTACACACTAGAGAAACGGCGTCTTAGAGGGGATATGATAACACTATATAAATATGTTCAAGGCCCATATAAAGGGCTTTCAAAAGACCTGTTCATTAACAGAACAGTACACAGGACAAGGGGCCACCCGCTTAGACTTGAGGAAAGGAGATTTAGTCTACAACAGCGGAAGGGTTTCTTTACAGTAAGGACAATAAAGGTATGGAATGCACTTCCGGAGGAGGTGGTGCTATCAAATACATTAGATGCCTTTAAAAGGGGCCTGGATACTTATTTAAAAGAGCATAATATAGAGGGCTATGCACGTTAGTATTGGGATTGATATTTAGTTAGGGCTTGTTGATCCAGGGAGAAATCTGATTGCCATTTGGAGTCAGATGCCTTCTTTTGGGTCAAGCGATGGTAAACAGGAATAGGAAAAGGGTTGAACTGGATGGACGCAAGTCTTTTTTCAACCTAAATTACTATGTAACTATATATATGTAACTATGATTTCATCCTGTGATCGGAGGCCGGGGCAATGAGAGCTGGGACTGATGTCTCAAGTCCCCCAGAGATTTTAGCTCTGCTCAAATGTGCTGGCTCTGTGGGGATTTTAGAGTTGAGACATCAGTCACTGATCCCCAGCAGGTGAGGTCTTACCAGTCATCTATAGTGTGGCATTATAGCTCCCTATTCCAGCTGCCAATGCCTCTGCTTATACAACACAGAACCCGCTTTACTTTATGCACTGCTTTGCTCTATTTCATCCCTGCCTTCAAGTCATCAGAAATAATAAAATGAACCCCATTTCACTGATGAGTTTGGCAGCACAGTACCATTAACATACCTCCCAAATGTCCCTTTTTAGGGAATTTTAGGGACCCATATCTCCCAAGTGTCCCTCTTTAGAGATATTAGGGGTCCATACCTCCCATGTGTCCCTCTTTAGGAAATATTAGGGTCTGTACCTCCCAAGTATAAATATTTAGGGGATATTAGGGGTCTGTACCTCCCAAGTGTCCCTCTTTAGGAGACATTAGGGGTCTATACCTCCCAAGTGTCCCTCTTTAGGAGATATTAGGGGTCCATACCTCCCTAGTGTCCCTCTTTAGAAGATATTATGGAGACATACCTCCCAAGTGTCCCTCTTTAGGAGATATTAGGGGTCCATACCTCCCAAGTGTCCCTCTTTAGGAGATATTAGGGGTCCATACCTCCCAAATGTCCTTCTTTTGGAGATATTAGGGGTCTGTACCTCCCAAGTGTCCCTCTTTAGGAGATATTAGGGATCCATACCTCCCACGTTTCCCTCTTTAGGAGATATTAGGGGTCCGTACCTTCCAAGTGTCCCTCTTTAGGAGATATTAGGGGTCCATACCTCCCAAGTGTCCCTCTTTAGGAGATATTAGGGGTACATACCTCCCAAGTGTCCCTCTTTAGGAGATATTAGGGGTCCACACCTCCCACGTGTCCCTCTTTAGGAGATATTAGGGATCCATACCTCCCAAGTGTCCCTCTTTAGGAGATATTAGGGGTCCACACCTCCCACGTGTCCCTCTTTAGGAGATATTAGGGATCCATACCTCCCAAGTGTCCCTCTTTAGGAGATATTAGGGGTACATACCTCCCAAGTGTCCCTCTTTAGGAGATATTAGGGGTCCACACCTCCCACGTGTCCCTCTTTAGGAGATATTAGGGATCCATACCTCCCAAGTGTCCCTCTTTAGGAGATATTAGGGGTCCATATCACCCAAGTGTCCCTCTTTATGAGGGACAGCCTCTCTTTGAGACCCAAATCCCTCTGTCCCTCTTTCCCACCCTGCTGTCCCTCTTTTTAGGAGAGCAGACTGTATGATGTATAAATTACATTGCTCCACAGCAATAAAACTCACATTAATATTTTGTAAACTTCACTATCTGTGTTTATACATTAGTGTATTTAAATACTTTGGTTTCATTCTAAATCATTTATTGAGTTATACAAAGAGTTGTCAATAGTTCATGAAATAACCTAAAAATTCTTGGTAATACCCCACCAGATAAGCCCCCATCAACACCCATTTGAAATGTTGGGGGTGGGCTCGGAGGAGTACTAAACCTTTATTTCACCTCTGGGTTTCTGTGTTCTAAATGCACTTGCTTGTATTATGCAGCATTAACCTTTTTGAGTGGTGTCACGGCACAACTCTGGCCCTCAAAGAGTTAATCTTTAGATCCCACACTCTAATTTGTTGTTCCAGGATTCCTAACTCCTCATACATTTGGTTAACCCGGTTACAGTGTCTTGTATCATGTGCAGATAGGCATGCCTTTATACACATGGCTCAGTAGGACTATAACAACACACCGCAGTACGATGCTCTTTACTCTAATACATTTTTTTACTTGATGCTTCAAAAGCTTTTCAGACAGAAATAAAAACATATCGTGTTTTAAGATACCTCCCTTGAAACCAAAAGGTGGATGGAAAAATAAAAAGGTATCTGTGATACTATTATAATCTGAATCCCAGATTTCAGTCGTGCCACGTAGAAAAGGCCACATGTTTTACTAAGGGGGGATATTTAGTATCATTGTATTGAAAACCACACATTGGAATTACAAATGCATGACCTGTTTTTCATGTATTTGCGTATTTTATACGTTCAGGATCCCTGACCTATTGAGTCTACTCACAAAAAATCACTCAATAAAGCATTATACAACTCAATATCATTTGATGGGAATGCAAGTGTGTGTACGATGTACTCTTAACCCTTTGAATCCCAAGCTTCTTGCCCCACCTACTGATAGAGATTGAGCTGCTAGTATAGTCCTGATTCCTATAGGCTGTGCAGGTGTGTGAGACATTGAAGCAGCCAATAGTAATTATCAGCGGACTCTCTGGAGTTCACAGCTCTGGGTCGAAGAAACACACGAGAGATCAGCATACTGAGGTCTGTAAGGTTATTATGCTGATACTGCCAGGGGTGGGACTAGCTGTGTCAGCTTCATTCCTATTGGCTGTGCAGTTGGGGGATATATCACAGCAGCCAATAGGAATCAACAGCTGCCCCTCTGATGCTCACAGCACCAGCTCTGAGGAGGAAAATCTCAGGAGACACAGAGGGCTGTAAGTCTATATTGCTGATACTGCCAGGTGGTAACCCCTTAAGGACCGGCCGCGCACGCACGTGCACTTAAGGACCAGGGACCTTTTTTTTTTTTTTGTGTGATTGTGTGAACCCGATTCCAAACTCCCCGAACGGCATGCAACCGCACAGGGAGCCCAGAATAATTTGACGGTCCATGGGTCCTTAAGGGGTCAAGGGCTGGTGACGTTCCAGGACCATCACTGGTGTCCTTGCCTAAAGGACCGATGACTGTCCTGGCACATAATGTATTTTGTGCTCACAGCTCTCCTGCAGGGGTCTGAAATTGAACACTCCAAGACCAGAGATGTCACTAGCAGACCCCCGATCAATGAGCCGGCACCGCACAGGAGACTCTCACAATTTCCAGAGATGGTTATATTCATACACACACGCCTCTTACCTTCACAGTTCTTCCAAATCCCTCCAGGAAATATGTGGAGATCTTTAGGAATGTTTTGGAATTTACAGGAAAGTGGAGACAGTCTCTAAGTATTATTATAATTTAGACTTTTACACTGACCTCTAAACGGGTTTTTGATTAATCCTCTGAGTGTCAAAAGGGTGTCCAACGCATTGTGAAGCAATTCCCACCAACCCACTTACCTGAACCCTTTGGGTGCCAGAGGAGTACACAACGCACTCGCAATGTGTTGTGTACCCATCTGGCACTCAAATGGTTAATCTAGGTAAAAATAAAAATCCTAATGGCTACTTTGTATCAATTCTTAGAGGACTGTTTCTTCAAATTAACATAGTAACATAGTAACATAGTAGATAAGGCTGAAAAAAGACATGCGTCCATCAAGTCCAGCCCATGCCAATAACACCCCTGTTTAGTCTTTAACCCTTTGAGTGCCAGAAGAGTATGCAACGCATTGCTATGCCCTCTGGCACTCAGAGGGTTAATGACTATTGGATATCATGCTGTTAGAGGCAGACATGATTATTTTTGCGGGACGGGGATATGCCAGACTCCGTCTGCTGGTGGATTACTAAGAAGTCCTCAGTAGTAGGAAATTTAAATATCTCAGTCAAGGGAAAATAATTCTATCTAGAAATTAATCATAGGGGCCATTAGGATTTCCTTCCCAGTTTAGGGTAAGTGAGACCTTATTATTATGACTTTTTTGTGCTCCTTTAAACACTTAAGGTGATGTCTCCAATGTAATGCAAAGCAATGAGTTGGAAACCTCTTTATAATACAAGGGGTTATAATATAGTGATTATTTAGATTAATTCTAGAGTTGTGCACATTATTCTAATACATCCCACACTGACAATTAAAACCTTTTACCGTCCTCTACGTTATCTTTGTTTAAACACCACAGTGGCTTACAACTACAATATACTATTTGCATTGATAGACACGTTCCAGATGTTCATAATGAGAATAGGTTGTACATAACATTAAACTAATAACAGATGTGTAATTAAGTGTGTATCTTGTCTGTTTTGCCAGGATGGTTCTAAAGCCAACCCAGGAAGTCTAGAGACAGTTGGAGTTATCTCAATAACAGATCCAACAACATATTCTGCTGATACTGATCACCCAGAAGTTGGCTTAAACATGGACACATGTATGCCTGAAGCCGCTGAAGGGATTGTTCAACAGGAGATTTACAAAGGAACGCATTTAAACTGCCAGACATCTTCAATGTCTTTCCCAGAGAGTAAGAAAATACATGTTCAGGAGAGCAAAGACGAGAACTACAGTAAAGTCATCTCAAAGGAAAAACTGGACAATGTTCAACATAGTCTTAGAGATGATCCGCCACAAAAGCATAGGAGGAAAGTATTACATAGGTCCAAAACGATCAGCCATAGTTTAGGTGATCATAATATATTTGAAAGTCCTTTCTTGACAACTGGTTACAGTTTAGTGCTGAATGACTGTTCAATGCCATGTACACCATCTGACAAAATTTCAGTTAGTGTTCCTAGGTCATCCGCTCATAGACATTCCAGAACTTCTCTGCATAGCTCAGAAGGACCACAAAATGTCACCTCTAGAAGTTCTGAAGAACAAAGTTGTGTTATGAAGAATTCTGGGCAACCTCAGGAATCTGGAACCATAAACTGGACAGGGGATCTTGTACAGCACAATAGCACAGATCCTAACAGCCATCAGACAACTTTGTGTAAGTCTCAGAAAAAACTAAACCTGGAGGTGATGAGAAGACAAACCTGTGTGGATTACAGTGACACGAGCAGTGATGATGAAGATAGGCTGGTTATTGAAATATGAGGTTCTTTGCTCATAGAACCTAGCCACGTGCATCATAAAATAAAACAGACTGATGTTCTTAGAAGGACAGAAGCAATTCTGTAGTAACATAACTGCACCATAGTGAACAAATAATATTCTCCTTCAAGGGGTTTAATCTTTTAACTCAAAGCCTTGTCCTCTATGGTGCAGCTTTCCCGTAGAATTGTTAATAAAGTAATACATCAGCCTCATAGACTCTTCTTATAATATCTACATTGCTCTTGCAGGTAAAGGATGGAAGTCAACACAAAATGTACTATGACACACTTAGATCGATGGTTGTGTTCTCAAATTCTCCTAATTGTACAGTAAAAGTTGTCTTCAAGTACTCCGTTCATGGGTTGTTATCCTGACAGGCCTCCCTTGTTGTGCTAAGATGACTTACAATCCAATGGCGTGAATTCTCTGAAGCCAGTTCAGCTTTAATTCATTTTCTCAACACAACATTTCATTGGAAGTCAGGATTTATGTTCCCAGTCCCAAACAGATAGAAGAGAGAAGATCAGAAACATACAAAATAAAACCATAAAAGACCACTGGTGGGACGATGACTACAATTCTGAAACCTCTACCATGTACATTTAGGACTCATTCTCTTGGGCAGCCGTGGCGCAATCAAACCAATGCTTTTTCCTCTATTATAACAGACATATAGAAAACCAAGTATTATATATTGAAGTAAGGCTGAGATTTGCCCTCTTGTGTCCAACTGACAAACTGTTAGAAACAGAGATTCTGTTTAAATCAGCAACTTTAGTTGAATGTACTGAAACTCACAAGTGTACTCCATTTCTCCATCCTCCCACCATAAAAGTGTCTGGTATATCAAACGCGTTTCATGTTCCACAGACTGAAAAGTCAATCTACTTGACTTCATTTTCTACCCACAGTAGGTCATTGAAAGAGTGTTTCATGAAGTGCCAAACATATGAAAATAAATCCTACAGGTATTTCTAGTTACCCAGAAACCCACCTTGAAATCTTCTGCACCATCGGATATGAGGGTAAAGGAGCAAAAATGTTAGGACAAGAGGCCATAGTCTAAAACTAGAGGGACACAGGTTTAGATGTAATGTAACAAAGTGTTATTTCACAGAGAAGGTAGTAGAATAGTGGAATAGCCTATCAGCAGAAGAGGTGGAAGTTAACTCTTTGAGTGTCAGAGGGGCACGCAACGCATTGCAAAGCACCGTACCCCTCTGGCACTCAAAGGGTTAATACAGTGACAGAATTTAAGCATGCATAGGATAGGCATAAGGCTGTCCTGAACGTAAGACAAGATGTCCTGAACGTAAGACAAAACCAAGGACCAAATAAGGTTTGAGGTTTTTACAGTAAGAAAATGGGCAGACTAGATGGGCCGAATGGTTGTTATCTGCCATCAAATTCTACGTTTGTATGAGAGAAACAAAACATTAGCATTTTCAATAATGAGATATTCCTGACGCTGTATGAGGACTGTGGGAATCCTGCATTTGCCCCTGGATGTGGGATATGAAATGCGTTAGACCAGTCAGTGATATTTGTGGGGAGATTAAGAAATGTGGAAAGTGTACGTTTCAGTTTTATAAAATGAAGCCACCGATTTTTGCAGAGGATCTGTTTCGATAATTCTGTCATTTGGGCATGAGAGGGTTAAACCCCCGGATGAGCAAGTGAACCTTGCTTGAATGTATAATACTTAGAAAAGAGAATGTGCCCTGTCGTGGGCTAGTGTTTTTTCCAAGGCCTAGAAATTGCAATGTTGTCCTTTCATACAATCAAGCAATTCAACATAAGAAGCCATTGCTGGAAGAACAGAGACTTAGCTTGGTGATAAGGGTTCTTTTTTATTGAGGGCACAGATCTGCCATGGTGCCAACTCGGAGATGTGACAGGCATGTCATGTATACAGTTATATTTATTGGGTAGTGTAAGTATCATATCTGCATATGTATGGCAAACGTGCTGCATTCTGGGGCAAATCAATTACAGGGAACCAGTGATTGAAATGGAGATTTTAACCCTTTGAGTGCCAGAGAGGTACACAGCGCATTGCTTTGCAATGCGTTGCATACTGCTCTGGCACTCAAAGGGTTAATCACTCGAATAACAGGGAAGTCTACAACACTTTCTATCTCAATATGTTGGTGACCTCTATAGCATTCAAGTATTTAAAAAACAGATTTAAATTATCAGTAAAGTTTTGTTATTAAAAAAAAAAGAACATGCTTTGTACAGATTTTTCTGGTGAGTAAAACAATGACTTTCCTGCTGCTGGGAAATGCTTTAGTCAAAAGATATAACGGTTCAAACGGTTGCAAGGTAGTGGAGCTGTCATCACATTCTATCCAGAACTGTAGCCAGTGGCTAAACTCTGCACAGACAGTAGGTGGCACCAAAGTGGCTTGACAAAGGTCCTGGACAGCGGACTGAAACTCTGTCGTATTTGTTTCCACACGACGCTGTATTTATGTTTTTGTAAAATGAAACTTTTCAGTAGTTGGCCTGTGAGTGTGTATTTTTTCACTGTTTACTCTGTTAGTTTTGATACATGGCACCCTGGTTAATACCAGTGATCAAGGGGTATTGTGAGTGCCAACCTCTCTCTCTCTATATATATATACTAGTATGAAAGCCCATGTACACAGGCTAAAGTGCCCCCCAGTGGCCTCGGCTGCTGCCCTGGAGCCGGGAACAGAGACAAGCGGTGAGCCGTTCGGAGCACCCTGCTCCGGATGAGCGCATTCAGCCAGTCTCAACTGAGCATGACTAAATTGTTCCGTGAGTCTCTACTGCGTTGTTACGCACACAGGGAGCTTTGCAGCTAGCAATTTATATTATATTTATATATATAATATATATATATATATATATATATAAACCACACAAACTGTTTGAACTGTGATAACTTTGGAGCAAAGCATCTCCCAGCAAAATTCTTTATATATATGACTATGTTTTTAACTGTTCACGATCACTTGGATACTCAGAATATTTCAACACAATGAGGTAATTAGCTTGTTATCCAACCAGAACACCAATGAGTTTGGCGCTTCTTTCAACAAGTTGTTTGTTTGTACCAAGGTTCATAAGGGACTGAGTGGTACAGTTGTGTAATCTTGAAAAGGCCACTTAAACGGCCGAAACGACGAATATAATAAAATGTAACCACTTTTGCATTTTTAACAAGTTCCTGTGAGCGCCGTTCTTCCATCTACAGAACTATATACTATGTGTATATATATATATATATATATATATATATATATATATATATATATACATATATATAAATATATATATATATAGTGTCACATCAATGGCAAAGTTTATTTGATCTCTATGGCATAGTTGGGGGTGCCTCAGAGTGCTCCACTTTTGGCTTTGTACAAATGTCCCATAAACTTGTCGACTTCAGCCACTGTATATTAACCCTTTAGTGCCTCACTTTCCTGCTGGTTTCTTACAATGAACATTGCGCACTGCTGTGTCCTTCTGTTGTGCTATAAGACATGCAGTTTGCCTTGAATGAAGAATCTGACAGCCCAGTCATGCTGTGTTACCCTGTCTAAATGCCAATGCTTTGGAGATGCCTCTAGCACTCTAGGGGTTAAACAGATGCCTTTGTACTCACTGAAGTTAAGAATATGAATTTCTACATGTTGTTTCATATGTACAGTATTTCAAGGCATGCCGTGAACCTATATGATGTTTAACCATTTAATTGACAGAGGGTTGTTTAAATCAATCCTTTGCTGTGTGTTGGCAATCAAAGTGTTAAAAGAACTCAATCACATAAAAGTGAACTGGGGCTATCTACATTTAAATACCCTGTATTTCATGTCAGCATCTGAAAAAATTCACTATTTGTTTTCTGAAGCCCAAATCTAGTCTTTGTACATGCCATGAGGGGGTGTCCATTCCTGTCTTTTCCTGGGTTCTCCAACACCCCGCATCTTAATAGTTGTCTCAGCAGTGATAGTGATGGATTGTCTGTAAATGGGATGAAATAGAGTCACAGTTTTTATGTATATAAAAGTGGAGGATAATAATCTTAATAATTTCACCTCCTAACCTTTCTCTTTCATGGCAAAAACAGAAAAAAATCGACTAAAAGGAATGTGACTACCACAAGCTATACGTGGATTAAATACAGCAAGTTTGGGGAAAGGCTTTAAGAACATAGAATAAAATAACCAATTTTTATAGTTAGCTGGAAGTACATGATATTTAAAATTATATAACCCAAATTCATTTTTAGGCATTAGCATTTCTTTAAACGTCAAGCAAACATGGACCATACTCAGGGGCGTCCGTAGAAATGTTTCTGAGGGGGATGCAAAGCCATAATATGACCCCCAGACCAGCCCATCCAGCACCTTTGTTTATATGGAGGGGGTAATTGTAGGGGAGGGAGGGGCAAGTGCCTCCCCTTGCCCCCCCTCTGAACGCCCATGACATAGTTTCTCTCTATGCCAATCTGTCATTTTTATTTGTAAATTTAACCCTTTAAGAATCAGAGGGGTGCGCAATGCATTCCCTGGTCCTTAAAGGAGCAGTAAACTTTTTTTATGAAAAAATATATATTGTAGGGATTTTCCTATTGAGTAAAATCAGGGTACTCCCACTGCCAAGAGATTTATATTTCCAGAGTTATTACAGTTTAAACCCATGTTTTTTTACATTAGCAGTGCCCTCTAGCGGTCAAATTCTAATTAGATTTCCTGTTAGATTCTAATGGAGAGGATAGTCAGGAAAGTCAGAGACATACAGTTCTCCATAGACTGAGATAGAAACTGCTGAGTCACTTCCTGTCAGTTAGAACTATCAGGAAGTAAACACAGTAAAATCACTTCCTGATTATTTAAACTGCTATAAATTTTGAATAAAACATCTGACAGCGATGGGAGTGACCTTGTTTTATTCAGCAGGAAATGTTCTGTAAAATATGCATTTTCATAAAAAAAAGTTTACAGCTCCTTTAAAGGAACAGAGAGAGATAGAGGGCATAGGTCATTGGGAAGGAATCCTACCGAACAAACTACCGTATTACCAATGGAACTTTATGAACAAAGAAGAGCAATGTACATAAAAGAATGTTTTTATTAGTAAAATAAAAGCAATTGTTAATGACAGACCACATTTAGATCCATATATGCCTAACACGGTACCGTCCTTTACCTATATTAATTACAGTGGCTGTGAACAATGATTCTGTCCTCTTCTGCTTGTCAATATCATCAAAATGTCCTCTTATTAAGGTCTGCTACAATGTTAACGTGTGCAAAAATAAAGTGGTTGGTAATTCAAGTGTTTCATTTTAAGACGAAGCATTGTATTATGGGGGAGGGGGGACGTATTTTGTCCTGAAGGTCATATCTCTGTTCAAAATGTTTTCAGAAGGAAATAGATATACATCAAACAGGATAAACACATTACACTTTTGCATGTGTGTAGGTTTGCATACCTCCCAAGTGTCCCTCTTTAGGAGGGACAGTCCCTCTTTTTGAACCAAATCCCTCTATCCCTCTTTCCCACCCTGGTGTCCCTCTTTTTAGGAGATCAGACTGTGTGGTGTGTATGTTGGTGTATTAAATTGCTCTACAGTAATAAAACTCATATATATGTTTGTATATACTTCAGTATATGTGTATATAAATTAGTCTGTGATTAAAACACTTTGGTCTTGTTCTAAATCATTAATTCAGTTACACAAAGAGGTGTCAATAGGTCACAAAATAACCTAAAAATACTTGGTAATGCCCCGCCTACTAGCCACGCCCCCAGCTACAGCCCTTAAAACACAAGTGTTCCTTTTTGGCCATTTGAAATGTTGGGAGGTATGGGTTTGTGTGCGTGTACGTTTTTGTGTGCCTGTGCGTGTATGTTTGTGTGTGTGTATATTTGTGTGTGCGTGTATATTTGTGTGTGGGTGTATGTTTGTGTGCCTGTTTGAGTGTGCAGAGAGAGTGAAAAAGAAAATGTGAAAATGAGATACAACGAGTTTAAAGTGATAGTAATGTTTTACAATAAAAGCAGCTCCAATTAATCTTCATAGTATTTGGGCCATGGAGAGTATTATTTCAATACTGTCAGAGTTGTAGTACAAGAGTAATTGAATGATAAAGTATCCCCCTCCCTTCCCTTTTACCTAGTGTAACACTGCTCACCTCAGATGTGGAATCTGGTCTCTTGACTGGACAGGTCACAGCAAGGGACAATCTTCTTACTGTGAGAACAATGAAAGCCCTGCCCCCCTTGACAGGTTTTTCAGGTTTTTCCCTTATCTTAATTGAAGATTGTCCCTTTCTGCAATCCACCTGGACACCAGCCTGCTGCTCTGAGCTGAGCAGGTATATCAGTAAAAGGGACGGGAGGGGGAAACTTTATCATTCAATTACTCTTGAACTACAGCTCTGACAGTATTGAAATAACACTCTTCATGGCCCAAATACTATGAAGATTAATTGGATCTGCTTTTATTTTGAAACATTACTATCCCATTAATGGTAAATAAGAACTACTCATCCCATCCATTCTGTGCATTCTCCTATCTATATAAAATAAATAATCTTACATGCTTTGGTTTAGAGAATAAATGTATGTCTATTCCAGTCATTTTGAATTTCTTAAAAATATTGTTTTTTCATGTTATAAAGTAAAAAGAAAGCATCTGAATCATATTTAGAATAAAATATGACTTGTTTCTTGCAAGTTGCAGCATTTAATATGTCTTTGAGACCATTGTATGCTGACCTAGTGTGCATTATAATGGATTATAATTACAAACATGTTCTATGGTTAAAAAAAAAAAACATTTTGGACACCATGCATTTGACCATGTCAATAACACTGTCTTTTTTTTTTTAGGAAAAAAATTATTATCTGGTTTTATTCTCCTGTCACACAATAAAATATTCCATCATCTTCTACGGAAAAATCAAAAATCATGCTTTAATAAACAATATCGTAAAATTAATAGGATTTTTTCAAGATGAAGAAGAGAATGATTCTGTTTGGCATGTGGACTTGACTGTTTTCAGATGATCATTTAACAGTTTCCTAGTAAGTTCTCTTTCCCAGCCTTGATGCAGACATCCACACACACAAACAATATATACTTTGTTCACCCACCACAACACAGTGGGGAGGAGTGTACAAAAAATTGTGCGCAAGAAGAGGAGCTGAGATTGATTATCTAGCAGTACGGCTGTCTAATACTAATTTACTAAGCTACTTGCTCTGAAAATTCGTGCCTTAAAGTGTTAGTAATGTCTGAAAAAACTTTTTTGCATTTAGAAGCACTTAAAAAGCTGATCTAAATGCAAAAAAACGTATCTCTCAAACCGCTATGGTACTCAAACCGCTATGGTTTAAGAGATACGGGCGTTTAAAGCTTGATTTCTCCTACTGACAGCTGTAAAGCTGTCAGCAGGAGATCCGTGTCGGTCGACACGGAGGCGCTTGAGAAGTGCCGAGATCTCGTTACTTACCACAAATCCCTTCATTGGAATGGTCTAAAACATGTGTCTGAACACTAGGCACACGTTTTAGACCGTTCCAATGAAGGGATTCCGTGTAAGTAAGGAGATCTCGGCACTTCTCAAGCGCCACCGTGTCAACCGACATGGATCCCCTGCTGACAGCTTTACAGCTGTCAGTAGGAGAAATCAAGCTTTAAACGCCCGTATCTCTTAAACCATAGCGGTTTGAGAGATACGGTTTTTTTGCATTTAGATCAGCTTTATAAGCTCTTCTAAATGCAAAAAAGTTTTTTTAGACATTACTAACACTTTAAAGGGATAGTAATGTTTGAATGTAACTTTATTTATTATTGTAGGCATTAACAAAATAAGTAGATCTCTGTAAGTCTTATCTCTCAAACCTTTATGGTTTGACAGATATAACTCGCTAAAGTTCTCCCCTCCAGGCTGTTTCAGACAAGTCTGCCATCTAGAGCCGACAGCAGGAGATTCCGGTCCCTGGATCAGCCTGCGGCTCTTCAGCATAGCCAAAATAGTGCTGTTTCGAAATAAATACTTAATTGGAACAGTCTACAAAGTGTGCTTGCAAACCAGGCACACTTTGTAGATGGTTTCAGCTAGATGGCAAACTTCTCTGAAACAGCCTGGAGGGGGGAACTTTTGAGAGATAAGATTTACACAGATGCAGGGGCAGATTGTAGGGGAATACCAGCCCGGGCTCGCCCTCCGGTGTGCACTGAAAGAACTGCAAATAAATTACAAGTGCTGTACAGCGCGGCACATCTCTCTCTCCTCCACTAACTTCATTTAGTTCCCTCATTCTGCACTCAAGACAAAGTGGAGCGAAGGGGGAGAGAGATGCCCTGCATTTTTAAATAAAGTTAAATTTAAACATTACTATCCCTTTAATGTTGCTTGCTCTAGGGGGAGATTAATGGCACAGATTATGGGTGGTGTGAGGCTTTAATTGACTCTTCTTTAAGAAGGGATAGTAATCTTTTACAAAAAAAAATAAAACCTGGCTCCAATTAATCTGCATAGTATTTGGGCCATGGAGAGTGTTATCTCAATACTGTCTGAGTTGTAGTTCAATAATAATTGAATGATAAAATATCCCACTCCCTCCCCTTTTACTGATGTAACACTGCTCACCTCAGAGCAGCAAGACTGTCCAGATGGATCACAGAGACGGACAATCTTCAGTGATCATAAGGAAAAACCTGAAAAACCTGTCAAGAGGGGCAGGGTTTTCCTTATGATCACAGTAAGAAGATTGTCCCTTGCTGTGATCTGTCTGGTAAAGAGACCAGATTCCACATCTGAGGGGAGCAGTGTTACATCAGTAAAAGGGGCGGGAGGGGGATACTTTATCATTCAATTACTCTTGTACTACAACTCTGACAGTATTGAACTAACACTCTCCATGGCCCAAATAATATAAAGATTAATCAGAGCTGTTTTTTTTTGTTTTTTAAAACATTGCTATCCCTTTAAATCTGACTGTACCCCATTTCTCAGCATGAGCTCTGGGGTAGAAGTAAGGCTTTGCTGGCATAAAATCCTGACTAGTGGCAGTGTGTGTATGACAGTTTTATTACAGAGATTATACACTCTTGTAATACCGTTGGTGTTCAACACTTACGCCTGTGGATCTGCACTGGTGGATTAGTATGGTCACCTCAATGGACCTTAGGCAAAAAGAGAGACAATTCTGTAATAGAACAACTGCACTATATGGGACATATAGACCTTCCTATTAATACAATTGGTTTTTGGAACTCCTTGAATGCTAGAAACACATTGATTTGGATAGTTCTGTCATTATAGCCTTGTGTGAATGAAAACCAATCCTTAAAACGACAAATGTTAGGTTGCGCAGAGATGGCAAATGGGAGCAACACTATTGCCCAGCAGCCTGAAATAGGAATCCTTGCCCGTCAATTCCAATAAGAATTAAAGTAAATGAATATAACTTCAGCGCTCGGTACCAACAGATATGAGTAGACAGTACAGACACAGTCCTCTCAAATATTTCCAAAAACCACAAGATATATATGATAAATACTTTTATTCCTACACTTTCTGTACTCTATACATATATCTACAATACATATAATAATCCCTATACACTATAACTAGCATAAAACCATAGGGTAAAAAAAATAATGATGGGAAAAATAAATTCCAATGTGATGACCCTTGATCCACCAATCAGAATCAGGGATCACAATATATTCCCAAACAATTATCTTAAAAAGCATAAATAAAAAACAAAAAATTATATACCCTCACAAAACATATTCTGTGCCCTCTACACCGCTCCTCCCGATAAACCGGACCTGTGAAGAGGAAGACACCGTATGGGTCTAACCCAACCCCAGTCCGACCTACCGGGAGCACGGCGAGAACACAAAACAGACACAGCTGATCCAAAACGATATAATCAGACAACTGTCTCAACCCCTCTACACCGTTCTCACCGGTAAACCGCACCAGTAAAGAGGAAGACACCAAATGGGTCTAACCTGACCCTAGTCCGCCTAACCGGGAGCACAGCGAGAAAGCAAAGCCGACACAGTCCAAAACGACACCGTTAAACAGCCATTTTAACCCTTTCTCTGCTTTTTCAAATACAAGGATCAAAAAATATATAGCCAATACATATAAATGCACCAAAAATATAAATACGTGTATGTAAGAATCCCAGTGACGTGAGAAATATAAAACTATAATAAAAGAAAAAAAATTAAAAATGATCGATCATAAAAAAGAAAAAACTATATGAAAAATATATAAAATACCACAAAATAAATGTGCAGATGATATTATTTGAACTGCAACAGATGAATATTCTGATAGTGGTCAACAGGGTGCAATAAATTTTCTTGATTACTTGGATCTTATTCATAAACTTGTAATATAGCACACGGTACGATAAATCACAACTCAATATGCTTGACGTTACAGTTTCTCCTCTGATACATAGGAATAAAATTGCTTGATTTTTCAGATCTTATTCCTGAGTATGTAACATAGTCAAAAATACAATGGATCACAATTCCATATATATATATATAACGTTGAATTTCTTCTCTGATATGCCAGACATCAGTGTCCTGATGTGTGTAGGTGTCTATAGGAGAATCTAGAGCCCATAGGGGTATATAACAATAGGTACTTAAAGGGATAGTAATACTTCGTTTTAACTTTATTTTATTTTGTAGGCATTAAAAAACATGAAGAATGATATAAGTCTTATCTCTCAAACCTTTATGGTTTGAGAGATATTCACAAGCAAAGTTCCCCCTCCCACCCCTTTTACCTAGTGTAAGCCATCTCTTCTCAGATGTGGAATGCAGTCTATAGACCAGACAGATAACAGAAGGGGACAATCTTCTTCCTATGAGAACAATGAAAGCCCTAAACCCCTTTGACAAGTTTTTCAGGTTTTTCCCTTATCTTAATTGAAGATTGTCCCTCTCTGCAATCTACCTGGGCACCTCCCTTTTGATTTTGCTGAGCAGTGTTACATCAGTAAAAGGGGCGGGAGGGGGATACTTTGCTTGTGAATATCTCTTAAACCATAAAGGTTTGAGAGATAAGACTTATATCATTCTTCATATTTTTTTAATGCCTACAAAATAAAATAAAGTTAAAACGAAGTATTACTATCCTTTTAATGTCAACTTAGGGAAAATATCAGGAACATTCTCACCGGTCTGTAAATATTCACTTCCGTCCCACAAAGTAGGTCGTCCCCGGTGTAGATGGACTCAATTCCTTAATTCCACTCTTTTGTTTGACCTTTGTATAATTAAAGTACCTTTCAGAAAATGTTGATTGGTCCCCTTCACAGGCTGTAGTTCACTCGAGGTCTGCCGCTTTTGTTTGGTGCCAAGCAGATACAATAGAACTACTTCATAGTATTACCTCCTTCCATTAACTCGTTAGACCATACACACCACCATCATGGATCCAGGAGGATTGTGGTCACAGGGAATGTCATAGCCATGTTTTATATCACATTTAACATTGGATCCATGATGGTGGTGTGTATGGTCCAGTGGTTCTCAATCTTTTTTTGTTCGGGGCACCCCTAACACACAATCTAGAACATTAGGGGCACCCCTGACATATTTAATGTACTTTATCAAGGGCATAAGAAGGGTACAATACTTAAATATACAGTTATTATTAGGTCTTATAATCTTAGTAACAAAACTAACCATATTGTGCATTACAATTTCTATAAATCTTTATTTATCTTTATTATAAATCTTCACAGAAAACATGGGGCACCCTATTTTGATGTTTGTGGCGCACCAAAGTGCCACGGCACCCTGGTTGAGAATCACTGGTATGGTCTAACGAGTTAATGGAAGGAGGTAATACTATGAAGTAGTTCTATTGTATCTGCTTGGCACCAAACAAAAGCGGCAGACCTCGAGTGAACTACAGCCTGTGAAGGGGACCAATCAACATTTTCTGAAAGGTACTTTAATTATACAAAGGTCAAACAAAAGAGTGGAATTAAGGAATTGAGTCCATCTACACCGGGGACGACCTACTTTGTGGGAAGGAAGTGAATATTTACAGACCGGTGAGAATGTTCCTGATATTTTCCCTAAGTTGACATTAAGTACCTATTGTTATATACCCCTATGGGCGCTAGATTCTCCTATAGACACCTACACACTTCAGGACACTGATGTCTGGCATATCAGAGAAGAAATTCAACGTTATATATATATATAGAATTGTGATCTATTGTATTTTTGGCTATGTTACATACTCAGGAATAAGATCTGAAAAATAAAGCAATTTTATTCCTATGTATCAGAGGAGAAACTGTAACGTTGAGCATATTGAGTTGTGATTTATCGTATCTTGGGCTCTATTACAAGTTTATGAATAAGATCCAAGTAATCAAGAAAATTTATTGAACCCTGTTGACCACTATCAGTATATTCATCTGTTGCAGTTCAAATAATATCATCTGCACATTCATTTTGTGGTATTTTATATATTTTTTTATATATTTTTTTCTTTTTTATGATCGATCATTTTTTCTTTTATTATAGTTTTATATTTTTCACATGACTGGGATTCTTACATACACGTATTTATATTTTTGGTGCATTTATATGTATTGGCTATATATTTTTTGAACCTTGTATTTGAAAAAGCAGAGAAAGGGTTAAAATGGCTGTTTAACGGTGTTGTTTTGGACTGTGTCGGCTTTGCGTTCTCGCTGTGCTCCCGATTAGGCGGACTAGGGTCAGGTTAGACCCATTTGGTGTCTTCCTTTTTACTGGTGCGGTTTACCAGTGAGAACGGTGTAGAGGGGTTGAGACAGTTGTTTAATTATATCGTTTGATCAGCTGTGTCTGTTTTGTGTTCTCGCCGTGCTCCCGGTAGGTCGGACTGGGGTTGGGTTAGACCCATACGGTGTCTTCCTCTTCACAGGTCCGGTTTATCGGGAGGAGCGGTGTAGAGGGCACAGAATATGTTTTGTGAGGGTATATAATTTTTTGTTTTTTATTTATGTTTTTTAAGATAATTGTTTGGGAATATGTTGTGATCCCTGATTCTGATTGGTGGATCAAGGGTCATCACACTGGAATTTATTTTTCCCATCATTATTTTTTTTACCCTATGGTTTTATGCTAGTTATAGTGTATAGGGATTATTATATGTATTGTAGATATATGTATAGAGTACAGAAAGTGTAGGAATAAAAGTATTTAAAGGGATAGTAATACTTGAAAGTAAGTTTATTTTATATTGTAGCCCTTAAAAAACATGAAAAATGATATAAGTCTTATCTCCCAAACCTTTATGGTTTGGGAGATATTCACATGTAAAATATAGTAAAATTCTCTTTTCCAGGCTGTTTCAGCCAAGTCTGCCATCTAGTGGACAGATTTGGAATTCGGTCCCCAAGGCAACCGGCAGCTCTTTAGCAGTGCTGAAATCATGATCTTTGAAAAGAACTACTTATTTGGAACTGTGTACAAAGTGTGCCTGGCTTGAAAGCACACTCTGTAGACCATTCCAATTAAGAAATTCTTTTTAAAGATGGTGATCTCAGCACTTCTGGAGAGGCACAGCCGGTCCCGGGACCGGATACCAAATCTGAAGGGTGGAGCAATGATGTCACTCCAGGGGAAACTTTACTTCTGAATATCTCCCAAACCATAAAGGTCTGGGATATAAGACATATCATTTTTCATGTTTTTTTAAGGGCTACAATATAAAATAAACTTATTTTCAAGTATTACTATCCCTTTAACATGTATATCGTATGGTTTTTGGAAATATTTGAGAGGACTGTGTCTGTACTGTCTGCTCATATCTGTTAGTCCTGAGCGCCGAAGTTATATTTAAAAACCAATCCTTGTCTAAATATCCAGTAAGGTCGATATTAACCATATCTGTGCCTTTATAAACCATGATATATAAATTAGGTAAACAATGAGTACTTAAGAGTAGGTTATAAGTAAAAGTAGGTGAACCCTTGGTTCCATCAACCCAATTTCAGGGAACAATTAGAATCAGATGTTTAAGTAATTAAGTAGATCTTCAGGGTGATTATGGGGGTCCCACCATATAAAAGGATTGAAACCAGTGGGAGCATACGGTTGTATGGAGGCAAGTCATGCTATGGTCAAAAGAAATCTACGAGGACCTCAGAAAGGCAAATATTGCTGCTCATCTATCAAGAAAGGCTACAAAACTGCTAAGGATTTAGGCCTCGATTCAATGAAGTACGGTAAAACAGCTGGTTGGGCCAAAATGGCTACCGACCATACACAAAGTTGTCATACCTGGGAACTATGGATTTGCCCTGGAGACACCGGTTTTGACACTGCTTTACCAGAGAAGGAATATTACTTGTTGAGCACATATACTTACATCATAACATAGTAACATAGTAATTTAGGTTGAAAAAAAGACTTGCGTCCATCTAGTTCAACCCTTTTCCTATTCCTGTTTACCATCGTTGATCCAAAAGAAGGCAAAAAAAACCCTCAATATAGCAATTTCAAATTCTGCTTGAATGGGGGGAAAAAAAATCCTTCTTGATTCCAAATGACAATCAGATTTCTCCTTGGATCAACAAGCCCTAACTAAATATTAATCCCAATACTAACGTACATAGCCCTCTATGTTATGCTCTTTTAAATAAGTATCCAGGCCCTTTTTAAAGGCATGTAGTGTATTCAATAGCACCACCTCCTCAGGCATTTAATTCTATACCTTTATTGTCCTTACTGTAAAGAATCCCTTCCACTGTTGTAGATGAAATCTCCTTTCCTCAAGTCTAAGCGGGTGGCCCCTTGTCCTGTGTACTGTTCTGTTAATGAACAGGTCTTTGGAGAGCCCTTTGTATGGGCCCTGAACATATTTATATGGTGTTATCATATCCCCTCTAAGGCGCCGTTTCTCTAGTGTGTACAAGTTTAACTTTTCTAGCCTTTCTTCATAACTAAAACTTTCCATTCCCCTTACTAGTTTTGTAGCCCTCCTCTGCACTTTCTTAGAGGCTGGTGTAGCCTCTTCTGCTAGTAAGTACCCATCTAGAGGGGCAAGGTATACGATTAGGACATCTAGGGATTGTAGTACCCAAAACATGGCTCTTAGAGAAGCTGTTGCGCTGTTTCTTTATATCTTCTTTATATCTTCTTTATATCTTCTGTCTTCTTCTCTTCTGTCTTCTTCTCTTCTGTCGTCTGATCTTCATCTGTTTTAAAAGATGAACATGTAAAAAGAAAGAAAGTCCACATTAAAACACTTTTTTAAAACATACATGTTCAAGTAATGTCTTCATTAAACTGTGCCGGCATGTGCCGGGGTATGCATACCCCACTGGCACTCAAAGGGTTAATTCTACTGACATTTGACAAATTCTTTCATACTTTGGAGATATTGCTATGAGGCTTAGGGTTGCATATCAATACATCCACTGGTCACTTCGGTGTATTTGGGCTTTTTTTCCCTTTCAATTCCTGCATCAATAAATGGTGTCACTAGTATATAGAGATGGCACACTGCAGGTCTCAGTAAAGATACTTGATTCTTTTAAAGGGATAGTAATACTTAAAATGTAAAACAAAATATGTTGTAGAGTTTATCCACCTGAGTAAAACAAGGGTACTCCCACTGCTGAAAGGTGTTTAATTCAAAAGTTATTAAAGCGGAAAAGTTGAATTTTTAGATGCAATATCACAGTAGCCTGAAATTGTACAGTGGCGCTGTTTCTACACCATCCTATGGACAGTTCTGGTCCTGAGACCATAAATCTCCATAGGATGGTGTAGCAACAGCGCCACTATACGATTTCAGGCCACTGTGATATTGCACCTAAAAATTCAAGTTTGAGCTGTTATAATTGTTTAATAACTTTTGAATGAAACACCATTCAACAGTGGGAGTTTCCTTGTTTTATACCGTACAACATTTTTTAAAAATATTTTAAGTATTACTGTCCCTTTAAAAGAAGATAAAGAAAGATAGAAAGTCTAAGTGAGCTGTAAAGTGAGAGTGGTGTCTTACATTTATAGAACAATCCTTCTCCTTAGCGTCACATATACAGAGGAGACCAGTTCAGTGCTGTTATAATATGTGAGGTTTAGAAAAAATAATATATATTTTTTTATTTAAACACGAGTGTTTATCAAACATTAAAAAGAACAAAGTCTGTATAGAATGGTGAGATCCATATCCAGCATACATTACTCAGAGAAATATCTTAGGTCTCAAGGAGTAGACAAATATAATTCCAAAAAACTTATAATGGGAGGATATCCCTTTAAAATAGAGTATCCTAGGTATATCCTGTGAGTGTTAGATACACTGTGATAATACTAAGGGCTTACAGGATTATTCCCGAATAGTTACTCTGCAGATGCCCTGCCTGCTTGATATCAAACTGAGCTGGGAACAATTACCAGCTAAAATCAGTGTGACGGTACCAGGATTTACCGGACCCTTTTGGGGCCGTCAGTTCCTGAACCGCCGCTGCTGCTGCCCTCTTCCACGGCCGGCTGGAGCCCTGCTGCTTCCTGGAGGTCCTGGATGCTCAGGCAGGAACAACTGGATGCTGCCCCCTGGCAGACTGGCAGAGATAGTGAATTTAGCTGCAGAACCCTAGATAGGGTTTCCAGAGGCCCTACGCCAGTAGACCGGCGAGGAAAGTGAATTTGCTCCTGTAGTGGCTAAGGTGAGAATCCCCAGCCTAAGTCCCCTCCAGAAATACAGCCGAGACTTGTATTAAGGAGGGTAGAACAGAACAGCTTTATTGATGAAACACACTGCTTATATACACTTCCAGACACTCTTATCAAGATTAGAATTTAAATTAGTGCTTGGGACAGAGTTGCTATGCTTGACCAATCAGATAATGGCCTACATTTCCAGTCACTCCTATCCAGATAAGAATGCAAAGTAGGGTTTGGAAAAGGGGCATTTTGACTGGACCATAATAACCTCACCTGATTGGTCACGGAAGCACAGCAGGAGCCAATCAAGATTCCAGTCATTGTTTAGCCAAGTTACACAGATCTGAAGCAAGCAGGAGTGCTGGGCATAGCCTTTATTATCTGCACTCTGGCTCCCAACTATCATATCCCTGTAAAGGAATTACAGTAACCCCATCCAAACTATTACATTATGTCACACAATGTACAACATAGGGATCAATATTTCAAGTGGTATAGTCGTAAGTTATTCCATCTGGTCACAATCAGTATATTTATTGATGAAATATTTGCCTTGAAAGCGAACAGTGAGTGGATCCTATAACAAACTGCAGGTGTCTGATTATTCTGTCAGTAATAATGAGTAAAACGAGTTGTTCTGTGTTGTTACGGGTATTATTAACGCAGTGATTTTGTAGCAGATTTCTTACTTTGTCTGTACAAGATAATTGTCCTGCAGATGCCCTGCTCACTTATCCCTGTAATACTTCTGAACTCTACAGATATAGTCATTTATTTATTGTTGCAGTAATTGCTGTACGGTCTTTAAATTGGGGGAAGCCAAGCGACAGCAGGTGCTCTGCTTATTCAGACACTCGTGCTAATTCTTTAGAATAATGAACCACTTATTATATCACAATATTGTCCTGTACCTACAGATGTCCTGTTATCATTATAAATCTAACGATCAGGGAATCATCCTATAAAGTTCTATAGACGATCACAGAACGGAGTATCTTTCCTGTTTCTGATGTTCAGATTACAAACTTAATTTCAATTGCAAACCGCATGGTAATAGTAACAGTCATGGATACCCAACCCTTTCTTGCTACATTCCGAGAGTGAGACGCCTCTTTGTGCTTTATAATAAGTTACTTGTTTGTTGTGCTGGATCGGACGTCAGCAAACTCTATTAGATTTCACACTCTTGCATCCTTGTAATGGTGCCAGTGAAACAATGTTAAAATACTAGTTCAGTTCTGCACCTCGCGTGTCCTGACATCTTCTTATTAATTGTGTGAGCAGCCGAATGTTTGAACACTTATCTTACCGATGGACATATTGTGCATATAACCTGGCATCCTTTTAGTGGTGCCAGTGTTAGATTAACAACTGCTCGTTAGTCCATAGATTTAGCTTGCTACAATTAGCTTAGTTACTGTTAATAAGTGCAGATTTTGGCATCCTTTTAGTGGTGCCAATAAACCCAAATCCTTGGCATCTTTTTAGTAGTGCCAACACTTCAATAATTTTGTGTTTGAAACACCCGACGTGTTTCACCACTCAGGCCTCATCAGGGGCTTTAAGAAAATATGCCGCCATTAAACCCCACGCTAAATTCAAAGCGAGGCTTGGCAATCAGTCAAGACTCGTTTCTGAGCGAATCCCTGTTTACTTGTACGGTGACTCACATGTTACTCATCGGCTAGCGGTGAATTAACCCCCTGTGTAGTATTAAAATGTGTTCTGCATTCTTTATGCCACTTCTATGTATTTAACAAAATATATATACAATGTCTGTTAACAGTATATCCAGACAAACGGCCTTAGTTAGTGTCTGTTTTCCTCTTTTGTAACATTATGTTACTATATACTCTTGTACATGATGAAATAAATTATCAAACAGTCTAGATGTATCTGCTATATGTTCTAGGGAACCTAAATAGGCATGAGTTCATGTAATGTGATTATATATCTATCACGGTGCCCATGATTGCTGGCTTTTGCTGTCAGTCAGGTGTGTGCACTCTCCATTGGCCGCCTGTCTATTGCCCGCCCAGTATTGCCTATATAGACTGGGCTGAGGCCCCCTTTGGTTGCCCTTTCGTGGTGTCTCTATGTCAGTAGTCACCTGCCTTGTACTCTTGGGCCTGTTTTGCTCAGTTACCAGTGTCAGCGATTCATCCAGACGCCATTGTCACTCCTGTGTGTTCCTGCCTCCGTTCCTGATCCTTTTGGGTTGACGTTCCAGCTTCCGTTCCTGATCCAGTGTTGCTGTTGTTCCTGCTCCGTTCCTGACCTGGGTTGGCCGTCCTGCTGTTCCAGTATCGTCCTGGCCTGTCTCTTGTTCCTGCTCCTGATCCTGGCTGTCATCTGTCATTGACATTGGTTGTCTGGGCGACATTCTGATCACTGGTTTGCGCCACTTTCACCAGGTGCTAGCTGCCTCCGTTACTGCACCGGTAGGGCGTTCCCGTTGTCCAGTACGCAGTACTGGTTTACTCCATTCACCGGTTGCTGTTGCCTCCTTTACTGAACCGGTAGGGCGTTTCTGCTGTTCAGTACGCGGTACTGGTTTACTCCAATACACCGGTTGCTGTTGCCTACATTATTGAACCGGTTGGGCGATACCGTTGTCCAGTGCACGGTACTGGTTTACTCCATATTTACCAGGTGCTTGTTGCCACTATTACTGCAATGGTAGGGCGTTACTGTTGTCCAGTACGTTATACTGGTTTGCTCCACTGCACCATCTTATGCTGATGCTTCTATCTATCCAGCACTAGTGGAGCTGTCCTTCAGTCATTTGGGCTGCCTTGCCCGGTATATTGGCAAGGCCGGTAGAGCCACATGCTGTTTGTCGTGCCATACTCCAGGCTGCCTTGCCCGGTATATTGGCAAGGCCGGTAGAGGCACATGCTGTTTGTCGTTCCATACTCCAGGCTGCCTTGCCCGGTATATTGGCAAGGCCGGTAGAGCCTTATTCCTTCATTTGTGTCATTTTCCAGGCTGCCTTGCCCGGTATATTGGTAAGGCCGGTAGAGCCTAATTCCTGCAACTGAGTCATCCTCCAGGCCGCCTTGCCCGGTATATTGGCAGGGCTGGTAGAGCCTCAGTCATATTGTTGTTCCATACCATAGGCTGCCTTGCCCGGTATATTGGCAGGGCCGGTAGAGCCTCAGTCATATTGTTGTTCCATACCATAGGCTGCCTTGCCCGGTATATTGGCAGGGCCGGTAGAGCCTCAGTCATATTGTTGTTCCATACCATAGGCTGCCTTGCCCGGTATATTGGCAGGGCCGGTAGAGCCTCAGTCATATTGTTGTTCCATACCATAGGCTGCCTTGCCCGGTATATTGGCAGGGCTGGTAGAGCCTCAGTCATATTGTTGTTCCATACCATAGGCTGCCTTGCCCGGTATATTGGCAAGGCCGGGAGAGCCTACCATACTGTATCTTGTAAAAGCTACTGTTCGAACCTATTTTGTGCAAGTGATATATATGTATGTTCATTACCCGTGAGGGTTCCCATTAAACTTTTCAATAAAGTTTGATTTTTATCGTACTCTGTGTCTGAGAGTCAAAACAAACCGTGACAATATCATATATATACAATTTCTATATCCAGTTCCCTATTTAGACATAATGTGCTGTTGTACGAATATATTACAGTTAATATAAATATACAATAGCTGTTATTGTGATGATTTTAAAGCATTTGCCTGTTTATCAGCTACATATTTTACCATGTACATTACCACATAGTGCTGACGAAAAGAGAGAAAAAACTTTTATTTTAATTATTGGTATAGGAAACTGTCCTTAGAATTTTTTTCATTCCAAGGAACAGATATCAATATCAGATAGTACCATTTATTTAATAAAGGGTCTAAAGGTGAAACCCTCATTCAATCCATTCAGATTTAAGGTTCTTAAAGGAATAGTAATGTTTCATAAAAACAGCCACCCCAATTAATCTTCATAGTATTTGGGCCATGGAGAGTGTTATTTCAGTACTGTCAGAGTTGTAGTTGAAGAGTAATTGAATGATAAAGTATCCCCCTCCCTCTCCTTTTACCTAGTGTAAGCCACCACCCCTCAGATGTATGTATTTTGTATGTATTTTTATTTATATAGCGCCATACATGTACACAGCGCTTAACAGAAGTTGAAATAATACAATACAAAAATGACAGAACTGGGGTCAAGAGCATTAAGGTTAAGTACAATCATAACATTATTTGTGAGGAAAAGTGCAGCAAGGGAATCATACGCTAGGAAAGGGACCCTGCCCCAAGGAGCTTACAATCTAGGCTGAATTCATATTGACAAACAGAGACAGTAGGAGGAGTATTATAAGTGCAGGTACAAGGTGTGGTGAAAGAAGTGCAGAAGTATTCTGGTGTGACTGTCAGTGTGCAGAAGGAGGACGTTGCTATTGAGATGCCTCCCTGAGCAGGTGGGTTTTGAGGAGTTGCTTGAAAGTGATGATTGTGGCGAACGGTGATGGGGAGGGCATTCCAGAGTCGAGGAGCAGCCAGTGAGAAAGATTGTAGTCGAGAGATGGCTCAAGTTGTGTAGGGAGAGGACAGGAAGAACCCTTGAGAAGACCGTAGGGGACGGGAAGGGGTGTAGCAGGAGATAAGGTCAGAAATGTAAGAGGGTGCTGAAGAACAGAGTGACTTACAGGAGAGGAGGAGAATCTTGTAAGAAATACGATACTTTACAGGTAGCCAATTGAGGGATTTCAGGAGGAGATGAGATGGAAAGTATCTGGAAGCAAATGTGGTGATTCTTGCGGCTGAATTGATAACAGACTGAAGTGGAGAGAGATGAGAAGCAGGAAGACCGGAGAATGTTACAGTAGTCAAGTCTGGATAGAACAAGTGCCTGAGATAGTGTTTTAGCTGTTGATAAGCAGAGGAACGGACGTATTTTTGCAATATTTTTTTAGGAAGAAGCGACATGTTCTAGTGACAGCTTGGATATGGGGGGAGAAGGTTAATTTAGAATCAAGTATGACCCCAAGACAGCGTGCTTTGGATGCTGAGTGTATAACACAGTTTTCTATTGTGATGGAGAAGGGGGTTGGTGGATGGGTTTTAGGAGGAAACACCACCAGCTCTGTCTTTGCCATATTAAGTTTAAGGTGGCGGTGGGCCATCCATGATGAAATGGCTGAGAGACATTGAGTGACTTGGGCCTGCACAGCTGGAATGAGGTCAGGGACAGAGAGATAGATTAGTGTGTCATCTGCATACAGATGGTAATTAAATCCAAGAGATGAGATGAAGTCACCAAGTGAGAGGGTGTAGAGTGAAAAAAGAAGTGGTCCCAGGACTGATCCCTGAGGTACAACTACTGAGAGGTCGAGGGGAGACGAGAAAGTGTTAGAAAAAGAAACACTGAAAGTGCGTTTAGAGAGATAGGAGGAAATCCATTCTAGAGGTGTGTCACGGATGCCAAGAGTGTGCAGTGTGTCCAGTAGGAGTGCATGGTCAACAGTGTCGAAAGCAGCAGATAGATCTAGTAGGATTAGTATACTAAAGTGTCCTTTGTCCCTTGCTGTGTATAGATCATTTGTAATTTTTGTTAGGGCTGTCTCGGTGGAATAGTTGGAACGGAAACCTGACTGTAAAGGGTCGAGAAGAGAGTTCCTATTGAGAAAAGAGATTAAGCGGGAGAATACCAGGCGTTCCAAGATCTTAGATGTAAAGGGGAGGAGAGAAACCGGACGGTAATTTGAAAGGCAGGTGGGGTCGAGTGAGGGCTTTTTGAGTATAGGTCTGACTATTGCATGTTTGAATGAGGATGGAAAAGTTACGGTAGAGAGAGAGGAGTTAAAGATATTAGTAAGGCTGGGAGCAAGAGTACTTGCAAGAGCCTTAAGAAGGTGAGAGGGCATGGGATCTGAGGGGCAGGTAGCGGGTGGAGAGGAGGATAGTAAAAGAGATACCTCCTCCTCTGTTGTAGGGGAGAATGAGCTGAAGGTTGCTCGGGGTGGACTAGGAATCAGAGGCATAGGAGGAGAAGATGTAGAGCCCATCGTTTGTTGAATGTGGAATCTGGTCCACAGACCAGATAGCTTACAGCAAGGGACAATCTTCTTACTGTGAGATAAAAAAACTGGGTGGTGTCCAGATGGATTGCAGAGAGGGACAATCTTCAATTAACAAAAGGGAAAAAACTGAATAACCTGTCAATGGGGGCAGGTTATTCAGGTTTTTCCCTTATGTTAATTGAAGATTGTCCCTCTCTGCAATCCATCTGGACACCACCCTGCTGCTCTTAGGTGATCAGTGTTACATCAGTAAAAGGGGCGGGAGGGGGATACTTTATCATTCAATTGCTCTTCAACTACAGCTCTGACCGTATTGAAATAACACTCTCCATGGCCCAAATACTATGTAGATTAATTGGAGCTGCTTTTATTATGAAACATTACTATCCCTTTAATTTATATATCCAGTAGGCCTCGCTCTGTAACAATTTTTTTTATCAAAGTCCCCTTTCCTTGGGGATGGTTTGACTTTTTCAAGACCCCAAAATTGCATAATTTCAATATTGTTACCTGTCACTGTTCCCAAGAGAAGTACAGGAGTCAGTAAGGTATAGTTAAATGCAATTTATTAAAATATAACAAAAGTGTCACGTTTTGTAAGAACACTCAGACAGTTAGGTAAGGTAAAAAAGCTTTACTGAAAATAAATAACAAGCAATCCCCCTTCTGAGGTCCAGATGAGGTCAGTACCTTGGTACTTCCCAAATCTGACGCAGGTCAGGATGGACGGAAAGATAACAGTGAGCACATAACAGCAGGACGCCACTGGCTTGATCCGTGGACAGGTTACAGGAACAAGGAAAACCACAACAGCACCACACCGCGGCAATGCCCTGATATAGCGATGGGTAACTGCAGGGCAACTCCCTAGAAGGCTAGGGCTAGCAGAGGCAGAACAGACAGGACACTGGCAGTGACTAAATCCCCAGAACACTATGGATAGCGGAGGCAGCACAGACAGGACACTGGTAAGTGACCAAATCCCTAGAGCACTAGGGATAGCGGAGGCAGCACAGACAGGACACTGGTAAGTGACCAGATCCCCAGAACACTAGGGATAGCGGAGGCAGCACAGACAGGACACTGGTAAGTGACCAGATCCCCAGAACACTAGGGATAGCGGAGGCAACACAGACAGGACACTGGTAAGTGACCAGATCCCCAGAACACTAGGGATAGCGGAGGCAGCACAGACAGGACACTGGTAAGTGATCAGATCCCCAGAGCACTATGGATAGCGGAGGCAGCACAGACAGGACACTGGTAAGTGATCAGATCCCCAGAGCACTATGGATAGCGGAGGCAGCACAGACAGGACACTGGTAAGTGACCAGATCCCTAGAACACTAGGGATAGCGGAGGCAGCACAGACAGGACACTGGTAAGTGACCAGATCCCCAGAATGCTAGGGTTAGCAGAGGCAGCACAGACAGGACACTGGTAAGTGACCAGATCCCCAGAACACTAGGGATAGCGGAGGCAGCACAGACAGGACACTGGCAAGTGATCAGATCCCCAGAACACTATGGATAGCGGAGGCAGCACAGACAGGACACTGGTAAGTGACCAGATCCCTAGAACACTAGGGATAGCGGAGGCAGCACAGACAGGACACTGGCAAGTGATCAGATCCCCAGAACACTAGGGATAGCGGAGGCAGCACAGACAGGACACTGGTAAGTGACCAGATCCCTAGAACACTAGGGATAGCAGAGGCAGCACAGACAGGACACTGGTAAGTGACCAGATCCCCAGAACACTAGGGATAGCGGAGGCAGCACAGACAGGACACTGGTAAGTGATCAGATCCCCAGAGCACTATGGATAGCGGAGGCAACACAGACAGGACACTGGTAAGTGACCAGATCCCTAGAACACTATGGATAGCGGAGGCAGCACAGACAGGACACTGGTAAGTGACCAAATCCCTAGAGCACTAGGGATAGCAGAGGCAGCACAGACAGGACACTGGTAAGTGATCAGATCCCCAGAGCACTATGGATAGCGGAGGCAGCACAGACAGGACACTGGTAAGTGACCAGATCCCCAGAACACTAGGGATAGCGGAGGCAGCACAGACAGGACACTGGTAAGTGATCAGATCCCCAGAACACTAGGGATAGCGGAGGCAGCACAGACAGGACACTGGTAAGTGACCAGATCCCCAGAACACTAGGGATAGCGGAGGCAGCACAGACAGGACACTGGTAAGTGACCAGATCCCCAGAACACTAGGGATAGCGGAGGCAGCACAGACAGGACACTGGTAAGTGATCAGATCCCCAGAGCACTATGGATAGCGGAGGCAGCACAGACAGGACACTGGTAAGTGATCAGATCCCCAGAGCACTATGGATAGCGGAGGCAGCACAGACAGGACACTGGTAAGTGACCAGATCCCTAGAACACTATGGATAGCGGAGGCAGCACAGACAGGACACTGGCTAGCGACCAAATCCCTAGAACGCTAGGGATTGCATAGGCAGGGCACAAATACTGGCAAACGACCAGACTACTCGCAGCACAGTCCCCAGAAGACTTTGTGGATGACAGGACAGGCAGGCACTGTAGCGGTATTCTGAAAGCGAGAGTAGGTGGAACAGAACACAGGGTACGCACCCTGATAGGTCTGAAGCCAGAACTGCCAAATCAGTACTCACAGAGGTAATAGCCAGTCCTAGTCAGTAACGGAATCGGATACTCAGCCAAGCCAGGTAGGTACACACGGTGGTAGTCAGTTAGGTCCTAGTCAGTAACGGAATCGGATACTCAGCCAAGCCAGGTAGGTCCACACGGAGGTAGTCAGTTAGGTCCTAGTCAGTAACGGAATCGGACACTCAGCCAAGCCAGGTAGGTACACACGGAGGTAGTCAGCCAGTCCTAGTCAGTAACGGAATCGGATACTCAGCCAAGCCAGGTCGGTACACACGGAGGTAGTCAGCCAGTCCTAGTCAGCAACGGAATCGGATACTCAGCCAAGCCAGGTAGGTCCACACGGAGGTAGTCAGTTAGGTCCTAGTCAGTAACGGAATCGGACACTCAGCCAAGCCAGGTAGGTACACAAGGAGGTAGTCAGCCAGTCCTAGTCAGTAACGGAATCGGATACTCAGCCAAGCCAGGTCGGTACACACGGAGGTAGTCAGCCAGTCCTAGTCAGCAACGGAATCGGATACTCAGCCAAGCCAGGTAGGTCCACACGGAGGTAGTCAGTTAGGTCCTAGTCAGTAACGGAATCGGATACTCAGCCAAGCCAGGTCGGTACACACGGAGGTAGTCAGCCAGTCCTAGTCAGTAACGGAATCGGATACTCAGCCAAGCCAGGTCGGTACACACGGAGGTAGTCAGCCAGTCCTAGTCAGCAACGGAATCGGATACTCAGTCAAAGCCAGGTAGGTACACACGGAGGTAGTCAGCCAGTCCTAGTCAGCAAAGGAATCGGATACTCAGTCAAGACGAGTCGGCACACACGGAGGTAGTCAGCCAGTCCTAGTCAGCAAAGGAATCGGAACACAGGAGCGTCAGGAAACCAGGAACGTAGTCAGGCGAGCCAGGTCATACATGGAACAGGAACAAGCAGTAACTCAAAAGCTAGGTACGGGTACACCACAAAAGGGCACTGAAAAGATGACAGGCGAGAGTTTAAAAAGGCTAACCCTGGGCGGAGCCAGAGCCCAATAGCCAATAAGAATCGTGTAAGGGGAAACCCGGAAGTAGCAATGTCGCCCTGCTGCTAGAATCACGGGCACCGTGATAGTACCCACCTCTCAATGACCCCCCCCCCCCCCGTGGAGGAGGTCTAGGCTTCAATGGGAACTTAGCATGGAATCTGCGCAACAGTAGTGGAGCATGGCTGTCAGAGTGGTTCACCCATAAGCGTTCCTCTGGACCATATCCCTTCCAGTGCACCAAGTATTGGATCTGCCCACAGAATTTACATGAATCCAAAATACTCTTCACTTTATACTCGTCATGATCTTGTATGCGAACTGGACCTGGGACTGCAGGGGTGGTGGTATAGCGGTTACACACCAAAGGTTTGAGAAGGGATACATGGAACACGTTATGTATCCTCATAGATGCCGGTAATTCCAAGGCATAGGAAACAGGATTGGCTCTACTGAGAACCCGGAATGGACCCACAAATCGGGGAGCCAAGTTATTGCATGAAACTTGCAATTTGAGGTTCCTGGAGGACAACCACACCCGGTCCCCCACCTGGAATAGGGGGGCCGGAAACCTTCTGTTATTGGCATGCCACTGAAATCCAAAAATCTAGAGAAATAGAGCGCAACGACAAGAAAAGAGGAGGGCAAGGAATCCTCTAAGTGTAGTATCTTTAATAAAACAATAAGTAATTAAAATCACATTTAGAAACAATCCCCCCCTCTCCCACTGCACTTACAATATGCCCATCTTGGGCTTTATGAGTCTCAGGGGTCCCAACCCCTATACAGCCTCGTATCTGTGTCCCTTGGTTCAGCTGACTGGTCTCAACTCTGTTATCAGTCCTGAAGATGCTCCAATAGTCCTGTGATGTCTTGTTAACGTCTCTGCAGTGGTATACATGCTGCAATGGGCTGATCGCCCAGTGGAGACAGGGAAACTGCAAATGTAGTTAGATCTAATAATACACGTGGAGCAAAAGACGCTGAATGCAGCTTTCTACCGGGAGACATGTGTTTGAAACCGGAACCAGGGAAAGCTCACAGGGGGCGGGGAGGGACCCGGCACACAATGAACAATGGAGGGGGAGGAGAATCACCCGACGTGTATCATGGACATCTCAGGTCCACTTCTTCAGGGGAATCAAATGAGACCCATTCAGGTGCGGACTGACAGGACCCAGGGCCCCTGGGCCCCCTGCAGAAATCTCCACATTGCCCCTTCATCTCCACAATGCCCCTATCTCCACATTGTCCCCTTCATGTCCACAATGCCCCTATCTCCACATTGCCCCCTTCATCTCCACAATACCCCTTTCATCTCCACAATGCCCCTATCTCCACATTGCCCCCTTCATGTCCACAATGCCCCTATCTCCACATTGCCCCCTTCATCTCCACAATACCCCTTTCATCTCCACAATGCCCCTATCTCCACATTGCCCCCTTCATCTCCACAATACCCCTTTCATCTCCACAATGCCCCTATCTCCACATTGCCCCCTTCATCTCAATCTCCACAATGCCCCCTTCATCTCCACATTGCCCCCTTCATCTCCACAATGCCCCTATCTCCATATTGTCCCCTTCATCTCCACAATGCCCCTATCTCCACAATGCCCCCATCTCCACATTGCCCCTTTCATCTCTACAATGCCCCTATCTCCACATTGCCCCCTTCATCTCCATATCCACAATGCCCCCTTCATCTCCACAATGCCCCCTTCATCTCCACATTGTCCCCTTCATCTCCACAATGCCCCTTTCATCTCCACAATGCCTCCATCTCCACATCGCCCCTTCCACCACCATGCCCCCTCATCTCCACACTGCCGGTACCTCCAGTCCCTGGTGGTCTAGCGGCGTGGCGAAGTCCCGCCGCCTCTGGTAATGCAGAGGCTGGGAGATGATGTCATCTCCCAGCGCTCTGTATTAGTAGAACAGCACGCCGGCGGCTGTGGTTTGAAAGCAACTGAGCAGCGCTGGAAGCGGCGGCGGGCCCCCTTCGGTCACGGGCCCTCGGTTTGTGACCGAATGCCCGTATGGTCAGTCCGCCCCTGGACCCATTGTATTTGGGTCTTATTTATAGGAACCGCTTACGAACATGTATTCTCAGCAGTGATCAAACCATATTACAATACGTAGCGCATACAAATTGCAATTATGTTGCTAACTATGTGTCTAGTATGTATCGAAATGTGTAATGAAGTAACCATTGGAATTATTAAAAGTATATACTATGTGAATACTAAGAGGATAATAATAATAATATTGATGATATGAGGGATGGTTAATATAAATAAAGTTAATAAATAAACCGTTTGGAACTTAGAACATAAAAACTAATGAAATGGAGATTTGTATGCGCTATTATAATTACAATGTGTAGCATTTCATAACTCACTCAATACTCCATTATATATCACTCTATATGTACACATGTATAAGAATCTAAAAAAATGTATTTAAAGAGACAGAAACATCATAATACGGGGAAGTGATAAAAATCATTCCCTTAAAAGTAGAGATGCACCGATACCAATTTTTGAAGACCGAGTACGAGTACCGATACTTTTTTCAAGTACTCACCGATACCAATTACCGATACTTTTTTTGCGGTCATTTGCCAGTTTTCCAAGTACCTATATGTAGTGTTGAGCGAGCATGCTTGGCCGATGCTCGGATCGGCTCGAGCATCGCTCTGCTCGGCACATGGCGGTACTCGTACGAGTACCGCATGTGCTCGCCCGCCATGTTCGGGTCTCCTCCCCACACGTTTTGCGGCTGCTGCGCAGCCAATAAACGTGCAGGGAGGCTCTGACATCGGTGTAATGCCAGCAGCCATGTTGGCTGCTGGCATTACACTGATTGGCTGGCCAGAACCCGTGGTCAGGTGCTGTATAGCACCTGACCAGCGAGTTCGGCTCAGTCTGAGCCAGGGAGAGCTGAGGATAGGAAGGGAAAGGCAGTGTAGGGAGGAAAAAAACAAAAATTGTGAAAAAAAAAGAACCAAAAGTCCTTTTTAGGACTACTGTGTGTGGGGGCAGCAGGTTATTTGGTGTGGGGGGAAAAAAACAAAAAAAAAAAAAAAATATATATATATTCTGTTTAGTGTGCAAAGTTGCAGATTAGAGCACATTCTGTTTAGTGTGCACAGTTGCAGATTAGAGCACATTCTGTTTAGTGTGCAAAGTTGCAGATTAGAGCACATTCTGTTTAGTGTGCAAAGTTGCAGATTAGAGCACATTCTGTTTAGTGTGCAAAGTTGCAGATTAGAGCACATTCTGTTAAGTCTTCAAACTAAAATATCAAAGTCACGTATTCCATTCAGTGTGCGTCGCCGCAGTTTAGCAGCACATTCTGAGTACTGTGCAGAGTTGCAGAATAGGAAGAAATACTGTTAAGTCTTCAAACTAAAATATCAAAGTCACATATTCCATTCAGTGTGCTTCGCCGCAGTTTAGCAGCACATTCTGTGTACTGTGCAGAGTTGCAGAATAGGAAGAAATACTGTTAAGTCTTCAAACTAAAATATCAAAGTCACATATTCCATTCAGTGTGCTTCGCCGCAGTGTAGCAGCACATTCTGTGTACTGTGCAGAGTTGCAGAATAGGAAGAAATACTGTTAAGTCTTCAAACTCAAATATCAAAGTCACATATTCCATTCAGTGTGCTTCGCCGCAGTTTAGCAGCACATTCTGTGTACTGTGCAGAGTTGCAGAATAGGAAGAAATACTGTTAAGTTTTCAAACTCAAATATTAAAGTCACATATTCCATTCAGTGTCTTTCACCGCCGTTTAACAGCCTATTCTGTGTACTCTGTACAGTTGCAGAATTATAAGAAATACTGTTAAGTTTTCAAACTCAAATATTAAAGTCACATATTCCATTCAGTGTCTTTCACCGCCGTTTAACAGCCTATTCTGTGTACTCTGTACAGTTCCAGAATTATAAGAAATACTGTTAAGTTTTCAAACTCAAATATTAAAGTCACATATTCCATTCAGTGTGTTTCAACGCCGTTTAACAGCCTATTCTGTGTACTCTGCAGAGTTGCAGAATAGTAAGAAATACTGTTAAGTTTTCAAACTCAAATATTAAAGTCACATATTCCATTCAGTGTGTTTCACCGCCGTTTAGCAGCCTATTCTGTGTACTGTGCAGAGTTGCAGAATTATAAGAAATACTGTTAATTTTTCAAACTCAAATATCAAAGTCACATATTCCATTCAGTGTCTTTCACCGCCGTTTAACAGCCTATTCTGTGTACTCTGCAGAGTTGCAGAATTATAAGAAATACTGTTAAGTTTTCAAACTCAAATATTAAAGTCACATATTCCATTCAGTGTCTTTCACCGCCGTTTAACAGCCTATTCTGTGTACTCTGTACAGTTGCAGAATTATAAGAAATACTGTTAAGTTTTCAAACTCAAATATTAAAGTCACATATTCCATTCAGTGTCTTTCACCGCCGTTTAACAGCCTATTCTGTGTACTCTGTACAGTTCCAGAATTATAAGAAATACTGTTAAGTTTTCAAACTCAAATATTAAAGTCACATATTCCATTCAGTGTGTTTCAACGCCGTTTAACAGCCTATTCTGTGTACTCTGCAGAGTTGCAGAATAGTAAGAAATACTGTTAAGTTTTCAAACTCAAATATTAAAGTCACATATTCCATTCAGTGTGTTTCACCGCCGTTTAACAGCCTATTCTGTGTACTCTGTACAGTTGCAGAATTATAAGAAATACTGTTAAGTTTTCAAACTCAAATATTAAAGTCACATATTCCATTCAGTGTGTTTCAACGCCGTTTAACAGCCTATTCTGTGTACTCTGCAGAGTTGCAGAATAGTAAGAAATACTGTTAAGTTTTCAAACTCAAATATTAAAGTCACATATTCCATTCAGTGTGTTTCACCGCCGTTTAACAGCCTATTCTGTGTACTCTGTACAGTTGCAGAATTATAAGAAATACTGTTAAGTTTTCAAACTCAAATATTAAAGTCACATATTCCATTCAGTGTCTTTCACCGCCGTTTAACAGCCTATTCTGTGTACTCTGTACAGTTCCAGAATTATAAGAAATACTGTTAAGTTTTCAAACTCAAATATTAAAGTCACATATTCCATTCAGTGTGTTTCAACGCCGTTTAACAGCCTATTCTGTGTACTCTGCAGAGTTGCAGAATAGTAAGAAATACTGTTAAGTTTTCAAACTCAAATATTAAAGTCACATATTCCATTCAGTGTGTTTCACCGCAGTTTAGCAGCCTATTCTGTGTACTCTGTACAGTTGCAGAATAATAAGAAATACTGTTAAGTTTTCAAACTCAAATATTAAAGTCACATATTCCATTCAGTGTGTATCACCGCCGTTTAGCAGCCTATTCTGTGTACTCTGAACAGTTGCAGAATAGTAAGAAATACTGTTAAGTTTTCAAACTCAAATATTAAAGTCACATATTCCATTCAGTGTGTTTCACCGCCGTTTAGCAGCCTATTCTGTGTACTCTGCAGAGTTGCAGAATAGTAAGAAATACTGTTAAGTTTTCAAACTCATATATATTAAAGTCATATATATCGTGTAAGATGAAGAAGGCGGGTAAAAAGGGACGGGGAAGTGGACGTGATCCTGAAAGTTCAGGGCGCGGGTCAGGACGCGGAGAAACTGTGCCTGGTGCCAGAGCACAAGAAAGAAAGACATCCACCATACCTAGCTTCATGTCTGATTTCACAGGGCGTCGCAGGACATCACTCTCGAGGTCCGACCAGTGCGAACAGGTGGTCGGTTGGATGACAGCTGATACTGCTTCCAGTCGGTTAAGCACCACCCTGTCTTCCACCAAGTCCACTCTCAGTAGCCAAGAGTCTGGTCAACATAATCCTCACTCTGATCATCCTTCCTCCCACCATACACGGTCTGGTCAAAGAAGTGATCCCACACTGGGATATAGTGATGAGCTCGTCTCATCACCAATCCTTCATTTGACCCTCTCTCCAAGCACGCTTGCAGAGGAACATGACATCTTGTGCCCTGATTCACAACCTCTAGAGGCTACCCAATCACAAGAAGATGACAGATGTGAACGGCATTTAAGGTCAAAGGAAGTAGTGGATGATGATGATGATGATGAGACACAGTTGCCATTAAATCAACCACTATTTCCTTCTCAAGACCTTGTTGAGGAGAATGTTATACAGTTGTCAATGACCGAGTATGTGGTGGGATCAAGACTTGAGGAGGATGATCAGAGTGAGGAAGTGGAGGAGGACTTGGTGGACGATGAGGTGACTGACCCCACCTGGGAAGGTGTAGAGCCGAGCAATGACAGCAGTCCTGAGGGTGAGCCATCTGCAGCACCGCAACAGGCTGGAAGAGGCAGTGGTGTGGCTACAGAAAGAAGGCGGACCGCACCAAACCGGCCCGCAAATGTTCCACGGAGCACCCCCTTGCGTAAATCTACCTTGCCAAGGGGTAGGTGTTCCGCGGTATGGCGTTTTTTTAAGGAAAGTGCGGACGACAAAAGATTTGTAGTTTGCAACCTGTGCCACACCAGAATGAGCCGAGGCATGAACACTAGAAACCTCACCACCACCAGCATGATCCGACACATGGCATCCAAGCACCGTAGTAAGTGGGAGGAACGCCTGGATCGCCCATCTGTGTCTGCAGGCCACACCACTGCCTCCTCTTCCCCTGTTTTCGGTGCCGGCCAATCGCCTGTCGAAGGCGCAGGCCCGCATACCTCCCGCCCTGCACCTGTAGCATCTGAAGCACCATCAGCGACCACATCCACTTCCCTGTCCCAGCACAGCGTCCAAATGTCGTTACCCCAGGCATTTGAGCGCAAGAGAAAATACCCAGCCACCCACCCACAGGCCATAGCACTAACCTCACACCTTTCAAAATTACTGGCCATCGAAATGCTGCCATTTAGGCTTGTGGACACTGAGTCCTTCCGCAGCCTGATGGCAGCAGCTGTCCCTCGGTACGCGGTCCCCAGCCGCCACTACTTTTCCCGGTGTGCCATCCCCGCATTACACCACCATGTGTCCCGTAACATCACCCGTGCCCTGACCAACGCAGTTACTGGGAAGGTCCACTTAACGACTGACACATGGACAAGTGCTTGTGGCCAGGGACGCTACATTTCCCTGACGGCACACTGGGTGAATGTCGTGGAGGCTGGGAGCGACTCGGACCCTGGGATGGCACGGGTGCTACCCACGCCGAGGATTGCGGGCCCTACCTCCATCAGGGTTTCCACCAGCACCTACGTTATTGGCTCCTCCTCCTCCGTTTCCACCTCCGAATTCTCTACACACACCGCCACTCCCCCATCAGCCAGTAGCTGGAAGCAGTGTAGCACTGCAGTGGGGAAGCGTCAACAGGCCGTGCTGAAGCTGATCTGCCTTGGGGACAAACAGCACACGGCCTCAGAGCTGTTGCAGGGGATTAGTCACCAGACCGAGCAGTGGCTCTCGCCACTCAACCTGCAAGCAGGCATGGTTGTGTGTGATAATGGGCGTAACTTGGTGGCGGCTTTGGAGCTCGGCAAGCTCACACACGTACCATGCCTAGCGCATGTATTTAATTTAGTGGTGCAGCGATTTCTAAAAACCTACCCCAATGTGCATGATCTCTTGACCAAGGTGCGCCGCGTGTGTGCACATTTCCGTAAGTCATCTACAGCTTCGGCCGGCCTGTTGAAGCTGCAGCAGCGCTTACAATTGCCAGCTCACCGGCTGCTGTGTGACGTGAGCACGCGCTGGAACTCCACCTTCCACATGTTGGCCCGGCTTTGTGAGCAGCAGAGGGCAGTAGTGGAGTACCAGCTGTTACACGGTCGTCGCCTCTCCGTTCAACTTCCTGTAATCAGAAGTGAGGAGTGGGAATGGATGTCAGACCTCTGCGAGGTTTTACGCAATTTTGAGGAATCGACACAGATGGTGAGCGGCGATAACGCTATTATCAGTGTAACCATCCCACTTCTGTGTCTACTGAAACGCTCGCTGCTCACAATTAAAACCGACGCTTTGCATGTGGAAGAGGTGGAAATGGGGGAGGAAGAGCTTACACAAGGTGATAGCCAGAGCACCCTCACTTCGTCTTCTCAGCGACAATTGGAGGAGGCGGAGGAGGAGGAGGAGGAGGAGGAGGAGGAGGAAGACACGGTTGCCTCCGCTACAGAGGGTAGCCATGGAACTTTAGTTCCATCTCTTCAGCGTGGGTGGGCAGAAGAGGAGGAAGAGGATGAGGATATTGAGAGTCAGCCTCCTGGTGAGGACAGCGAAATCTTGACTGTTGGTACTCTGGCACACATGGCTGACTTTATGTTAGGCTGCCTTTCCCGTGACCCACGCGTTGTACGCATTTTAGACAACACGGATTACTGGGTGTTCACCCTTCTGGACCCCCGCTACAAAGAGAATTTCTCATCTCTCATTCCTCCGGTGGAGAGGACAAGCAAAATGGTGCAATACCAGAAGGTTCTTGTTGAAAAATTGCTCCAAAATTTTCCATCTGACAACGCTGGCGGCAGAGTACGTGCTACCTTGGCCAACCGAGAAGGGGAGAAAAGGGGAGCACACAGCAGTTCCGACAAAGGCAGGGCAACACTCTCCAAGGCGTGGGACACCTTCATGACACCCCGCCAGCACCCTCACCCTGATGCGCAGCCTAGTGTCACAAGGAGGGAAAAGTTTTGGAAGATGGTGAAGGAGTACGTAGCAGATCGTGTCAGCGTCCTCAATGATCCCTCTGTGCCTTACAACTACTGGGTGTCCAAGCTGGACACGTGGTATGAACTGTCACTCTACGCCTTGGAGGTGCTGGCCTGCCCTGCCGCCAGCGTTCTGTCTGAGCGGGTATTTAGTGCTGCTGGTGGCATCATAACAGATAAGCGTATCCGCCTTTCCACCGACAATGCTGATAGGTTGACACTTATAAAAATGAACAAGGCCTGGATTTCCCCTGACTTCTCCACTCCACTGGAGGAAAGCCCCGGGGGAACATAAACTCACTTTATATATGTTATTTACAATGATGGGAATACTCTGTATTCCCATTCACCCCTTCCACCCCAAAAACGGGTATATGGTTGACTCTTAATGTTCTCATCCTCCTCCTCCTCTTCCATATGCCCTGGGATATAATTTTTATATAGGGCCAGCTCACCAGCGTGCCCTGGGATATAATTTTTATATAGGGCCAGCTCACCAGCGGGCCCTGTGATATAATTTTTATATAGGGCCAGCTCACCAGCGGGCCCTGTTTGCCAATTTTTATATAGGTCAGCTCACCAGCGGGCCTTCTCATATAATGTTTTATTGGGTCAGCTCTCTAGCGGGCCCTCTCATATAATGTTTTATAGCGTCAGCTCACTAGCGGGCCTTCGCATATAATGTTTAGGATGGTCAGCTCTGCAGCAGACCCTCACCCATAATGTTTTAGATGGTCAGCTCAGCGCACGTTTCCCTCTTAATCATGGCCTCAGTTCTGAAAATCAAGGAAATTTTTGGGAGAATTTGCCTCTGCGCACGTTTCCCTCTTAATCATGGCCTCAGTTCTGAAAATCAAGGAAATGTTTGGGATAATTTGCCTCTGCGCACGTTTCCCTCTTAATCATGGCCTCACTTCAGAAAATCGATGAAATTTTTGGGAGAATTTGCAGATGATATACAAGTAAATATACAGCAAATACTGTTTGGTAACAATTTTTCGCCTAAAGTCGTTTTTATTTTCCTTTTTGTGTGTTTTACGGTCAGTCTGTAAAAATGGCGTACTACGGGCGAAAGATCGTTCCCAGCAGCGATGTTGGAGTCCAAGGTGCATCCAGACATCCTCCCTATGCTGTCCCTGAACCATTTCTGTAGTGTTTCCATCTTTTTCTGCCCTTTTCCTATGGACCAGGCACCCTCCCCTCATCAGAGCAGGGGGTGCCTGGTGTAATGCTCGAGTCCTCCCATTGACTTCAATGGGGCTCGGGTGCTCGGCCGAGCACTCGAGCCTCAGGGGGTGCTCGGTCAGAGCACCCGAACATCCGAGCATTGGGGTGCTCGCTCATCACTACCTATATGCTTTAGGTACTTGAAAAACTGGCAAATGACCGCAAAAAAAAGTATAGGTAATTGGTATCTGTGAGTACTTGAAATATATTATATATATATATATATATATATATATATATATATATATATATATATATATAATTATATATATACACACACACACCACCTCTTGATTCTCCCCTTTTGACTCTTTCTCCCCTACTTGATTCCCACCTTTTTGCTTAATTCTCCCCCTCTTGCGCCCCCTTCTTTTGCCTTGGCTTTCTCTCTGTTTTGATCCCCCTTTCTCCCCCTCCTTGACTCTTGATCCCACCACCCTTTTGACTCTATCTGTTGATCACCCCTCCTTTTGCCTCTTCTTGGCCCCCTCCTTTTGTCTCTTTCTCCCTCTTCACCCCACTCCTTTCTCCCCACACCCCATCCTGCCTCCTTTACTCTCCTCTCGCGAGCCCCGGCAGAGGTCAGCGTTGGAGCGTTGCCATGGTAACCCGCGGCAATGCTCCGACGCTGCAGGAGTGAGAGAGGTGACCGGGGAGCATTGTGAGCAGCTCCCCGGGCTCCCTCTCTGCAGCACCGACCCTGACACAGGGTATCGGTGCTGGCATCGGCCGCATTTGCGCGAGTACAAGTACTCGCGCAAATGCTGGTATCGGCACCGATACCGATACTAGTATCGGTATCGGTGCAACCCTACTTAAAAGTGATACCAAACATTGATTCCATGAGGTGGAAACATAATAGTTAATACATATAGAAACTATATGCGTGAAAAATATGTAAAAAATATATATGTAAAGAATGCATATAATAAAAATAAATTATAGAAAAATGTGCAAAAAATATGTAAAAAAATGAGTCATGGGAATTAAAAATAAATTAGCATAAATCAAACCAGAAGAGAAAAAAAAATATAAAATTGGAAAACAAAATAATAATAACAATCAGGTATATGAAATAAGAAATAAAAAAGTGAAATATAATCATATGTTAAAAGGGCAACTACAATATCATGTTAAAAAAGCTATAAAATCAAAATCTACATTAAAGGGATAGTAATACTTTGTTGTATCTTTATTTTATTTTGTAGGCATAAAAAAAACATGAAGAATGATATAAGTCTTATCTCTCAAACCGTTATGGTTTGAGAGATATTCAAAAGCAAAGTTTCCCCTCCCGCCCCTTTTACCTAGTGTAAGCCATCTCTTCTCAGATGTGGAATCCAGTCCATAGACCAGACAGATAACAGCAGGAGACAATCTTCTTCCTGTGAGAACAATGAAACCCCGCCCACCTTGACAAGTTTTTCAGGTTTTTCCCTTATCTTAATTGAAGATTGTTCCTCTCTGCAGTCTACCTGGGCACCTCCCTTCTGATCTGGCTGAACAGTGTTACATCAGTAAAAGGGGCGGGAGGGGGATCCTTTATCATTGACTTACTCTTGTAATACAACTCTGACAAAATTGAAATAACACTCTCCAAGTTCCAAATACTATGATGATTAATTAGAGCTGCTTTTATTATGAAACATTACTATCCCTTTAAGGTCATGAGGAACTAAAGTTTTTAATGTATGAATCCAAAAATACTCTCTCTGTCTCAATTTTATCATGCGATCCCCTCCTCTATGATTAAGCACTACTTGTTCTATTCCTGTTATTTTTAATTCTTTGACAATTATGTTGGATTCTACAGTGTTCGGACAAATTATGGGCCTGGAAGCCATTTCTTATATTTTTCAAATGTTCAGAACACCTGGTTTTTAATTTCCTTTTCGTTCTACCAACATATTGCAGTTTGCATTCACATGTAATCAAATAAATTATGTATGTTGAATGACAATACATTTTTTTATAGTGTATTGTTTACCTGTACCTGTGCTTTTAAATTTGATTTGTCTGGATTTATCTAAATGCTCACAGGTAGTACAACCCTTGGTACTGCATTTATATATACCTTTAGGAGATGGAAAAATGTTATTATGTACCTTCCCTTGTGAATGCAGTTTAGTAGTGATGTCACTAGGGGATAACTGGTTTCCAAGACTGGTGTTCTTACGGAACACCACTCTCGGTATCTCCCCAACTTCCTGTTTCAGAATAGGATCCTGCATTAGTAGATGCCAATGTTTCTTGATTACTTGTTTAATTTGAGGAGCTTTTTCGTTATATGTCATAATAAACAGTGGAACTATAGGATTTTGGGCTCTCTTTTTCTTTATAATATATGTTATTTCCTATCGATTTTAGAAGATTTATCCAAAGCCTTGTCTATAGTCTTGATGTTATAACCTTTTTCCAGAAATTTCTTTTTAAGTATATCTGCTTCCTTTTAAAAGTCTTCTTCTTTACTGCAGTTCCTTCTAATCCTCTGAAAGTGACTATATGGGATATTATCAGTCCAGTTTTTGTAATGTCCACTTTTAGCATGTAAATAATAATAAACCGCCTACTTGTTTGCGGTAATTGGACGTAAAGATCTGAGAATTTGCATGATATAAAATTATATCTAAAAATTAAATCCTATCTGTCTGTAAATTACTGGTAAAACTATTATTAAGATTGTTACTATTCATATATTGTGTAAACTCTGAATTCCTCATTAGTTCCAGCCCAAATAAAAATGAGATCATCTATGTATCTCTTATAAAATGTTATACTATCCTTGAAGGGATTAGAATCACTAGAAATATATTTTAATTCCCATTGACTCATAAAAAGGTTGGCGTAGGATGGGGAAAATGTGGAGCCCATTGCTACACCAGAGATTTGTAAATAGAAATAATCATCAAATAAAAGATAGTTATGCTGTAAGATAAAATCAATGCATTGTATCAAGAATATAATTTGTTTCTCAGTTAGAATGTTACTAGTAGTCAAAATGTAATAGCTAGCAAACCAGGAGCATGTGGTATGCTAGTATAAAGACTATTAACGTCACAAGTAGCCCACTTGTATTTGGGGGTCCCACTTGAAATGTTCCATTTCTTGAAGTAGATTAATTGTATCCTTCAAATATGACTTAGTACTTACAACAAATGGTTTAAGGAACTCATCTACATACTTAGATAAGTTGTTAGTAAGTGAATCAATTCCTGACACTATCGGTCTCCCAGGTGGTTAGTAAGTGAATAAATTCCTGACACTATCGGTCTAATCAATTCCTGACACTATCGGTCTGAAATCGTTGAAAAGAGTCATGTAGGGAATTCTGGACTTGTGTCCAAGTGGAGCGAAGTTGCCTGATGTGCTCATCCAGAGCCAGAATCTTCTGTGCTTGGAAGGTGTCCGGAAGCAAGCATGGTTGGAACCCATAGTTGATAAGGAAGGGTGAGCTCATGGAGGAAGATCATACAGCGCAGTTCCTGGCGAACTCTGCCCACGGCAACAAGTCAGCCCGGTTATTGTGATGGATGGAGACTAGTGTTGAGCGAGCACCACGATGCTCGGGTGCTCGGGTGCTCTGACCGAGCACCCCCTGAGGCTCGAGTGCTCGGCCGAGCACCCGAGCCCCATTGGAATGAATGGGGCAACACCAGGCACCCCCTGCTCTGATGAGGGGAGGGTGCCTGGTCAATGCCCCCTTCATCTCCGCTATGCCCCCTTCATCTCAGAATGCCCCCTTCAGCTCCGCAATGTCCCCCTTCAGCTCCGCTATGCCCCTCTTCCACAATGTGCCCCTTCATCTCCGCTATGCCCCTCTTCCACAATGTCCCCCTTCATCTCCTCTATGCCATAGAGGAGATGAAGGGGGACATTGTGGAAGAGGGGCATAGCGGAGATGAAGGGGCACATTGTGGAAGAGGGGCATAGCGGAGATGAAGGGGCACATTGTGGAAGACGGGCATAGCGGAGATGAAGGGGGACATTGTGGAAGAGGGGCATAGAGTCTATGCCCCTCTTCCACAATGTCCCCCTTCATCTCCGCAATGCCCCCTTCATCTCCGCAATGCCCCCGTACCTCCAGTCCCTGGTGGTCCAGCGGAGCTTCTTCGGATCTGTGCCTCTTCCGGCACAGATCCCCGCTACCCGAACATGTCGGGCGAGCACATGGCGGTACTCGACGAGTACCGCCATGTGCCGAGCAGAGCGATGCTCGAGCCGATCCGAGCATCGGCCGAGCACGCTCGCTCATCACTAATGGAGACGAAACAATGTAGAAACTGCTCCAATCCCTGGTTGGAGCGTTCAGCGGCCCCGTTGGTCTGGGGATGGTATGCAGACGAGAATGACAATTGGATACCCATTAGATCACAGAACGCCCTCCAGAACCTGGACACAAATTGGCTCCCACGATCTGAGACCAGGACCTTGGGAACTCCATGGAGTCAGAACACCTCTCTCGCAAACACCATGGCCAATGTTTTAGCCGATGGTAAGCCAGGGAGCTGCATAAAGTGGGTCATTTTCGAAAATCTATCAACCACCATAAGTATGACTGTGTAGATACAAGCAGTTCTCCCATGAAATCGATAGATACATGTGACCATGGGCGGCCGCCATTAGGAACAGCTTGCAAAAGCCCGACAGGAACGTGCCTTGGAGACTTAGAGCGAGCACAAGTGGTACAGGCTGCAGTAAATGCGGCACAGTCAGCCCTTAACGTAGGTCACCAGAATATTCGGGACAAGGACCAGATCAGTTGATTTTTTCCCACGTGACCAGCCGCACGAGAGGCATGATACGTCTCCATAAACTTGGCCTGAAATGGTTCAGCCACAAAGCACTTACCCATGGGTTTCTCCAGAGGAGCATTGGCCTGGGATGCCAAGATCTCTTCACCCAATGGGCACCATGATAAAAAGGTAGTACACACTCACAAAATAGCAAGAACAAGCAGAGGGTCCCAAGCCAGCAAGCACTACTATCAGAAATAGTAGGCTGCCAAGATAGACCACACTGCTGGAGACTAGGCCTCAGCCACTGGTAGTCTCAGCTGGAACCAGGAACAGGAACTGGAATGGAACGGGACACTGGATCTTGATACGACGTAGTGAGGAGGCTACCTGACTCACTCCTGCAGTCAGAAGTGTAGCAGAGGATACCTGACTCACGCCTGCAGTCAGTTAATAGCTAGTCTATTAGAGCCCCAGGTCTGCACCAGACTGGGTGTCTGCTAGGTACAGGGGAATCACAAGAGAATAGTCAGACAGAGCCACAGGTCAGCACCAGAGAGGGTAGTCAGACAAGCCAGGTCATACACAGTTCAGGTAGTCAGCCAGAGCCACAGGTCTGCACCAGATTGGGTGTCCACTATAAAGATAAGGCAGAAGAATAGTCAGACAGAGCCACAGGTCAGTACCAGACTGGATGGTCAGACAAGACAGGTCATACACAGAGCCCAAGGACACAGAACTGCTTTATACAACAACACAAGGGCAACTGAGTCAGGACTCAGACTGCCCTTTAAACCCCTCCACAGGAAGTAGGTAGGAGGAGCAGTCTCAGAGGAAGGAAGTATGTAGGAGGAGACTACAGGAAGCTCTGCATAAAACAGAGGCCTGCTTCACTCTGAAGCCTCACGCCTGCAGATGACGCATGGACTGACTCCGAGCGGCGCTGAAGCAGCGCCGCTGGAAACAAAGTAAGCTGTGACATTACCATTATGTTCTTGCATATGTCTGATAATAGGGGTGTCCCTTAGATTTCTTACGTCTCCCACATGTTCATGAATCCTTTCCCTAAATTCTCTGATTGTTTTTACTATATATTGAATACCACACTTACAGGTCATCATGTATATGATGCCTGAAGTTCTCCAGTTTATAAGCAGAGCACCTGCTGTCGCTTTTTTTCCCCCAATTTAAAGACCATACAGCAATTACTGCAACAATAAATAAATGACTATATCTGCAGAGTTCAGAAGTATTACAGGGATAAGTGAGCAGGGCATCTGCAGGACAATTATCTTGTACAGACAAAGTAAGAAATCTGCTACAAAATCACTGAGTTAATAATACCCGTAATAAGACAGAAGAATTCTTTTTACTCATTATTACTGACAGAATAGGCAGACGCCTGTAATTTGTTAGAGAATCCACTCACTGTTCGCTTTCTAGGCAAATATCTCAGCAATAAATATACTGATTTTAGCTGGTAATTGTTCACAGCTCAGTTTGATATCAAGCAGGCAGGGCATCTGCAGAGTAACTATTCTGGGATAATCCTGTACGGATGATAGAATGTAATATACTATAGAGAGGAATATCCAGGTATCGTACAGAAGGCCCTTAGTATTATCACAGTGTATCTAACACTCACAGGATATACCTAGGATACGCTAATTTAAAGGGATATCCTCCCATTATAAGTTTTTTGGAATTATATTTGTCTACTCCTTGAGACCTAAGATATTTCTTTCAGTAATATATGCTAGATACGGATCTCACCATTCTATATAGACTGTGTTCTTTTTAATGTTTGATAAACACAAGTGTTTAAGTAAAAAAAAAAAATATATATATATTTTTTTTTTCTAAACCTCACATATTATCAGAGCACTGAACTGGTCTCCTCTGTATATGTGAAGCTAAGGAGAAGGATTGCCTCCTTTATTAATTAACCCTTTGAGTGCCAGAGGGGTACGGAACGCACTGCAAAGGGGGCAATTGTCGCCCCCGTGCTTGGTGGATGTCATGAAGGGTCATGATACCCCTCTTGAGGTCTGAAGAACTTTTTTAATACAAATTCCATATATAATTAAAAAAATAATAATAATTGTTACACATCCTATACAATAATTCGCTAAAACGTGTGTAACGCCACAGTCATGCGCAGCAGAGACTGCCAGTGACGAGGCTGATATGCCGCGGTGTGAGCAGTCTCTGCTGCGCATGACTGCACCGCGACCGGCTGCCAGTGGCACTGTGGCTCGTGTATCAGACTCTTCAACTAGTAAATTAAATAATTAATTACATTTTCAAACAAATTACATATATAATGAAAACAAACACCTTTTTTATACATATACAGGTTGCCTATTAACCCTATGAGTACCAGAGGGGTAGCAAACACATTACAATACCTCTCTGGTACTCATAGGGTTAATCTTGGAATACAACATATGAGGGCATGTCAAATATAATAGGAGAAGAAAGATAAAAAAGGTGAAAGAAAGTCATGGGAGCACTGTAGTTGACTTTTCAAGGGGGGGGGTAAAATGTCGGATGTACAATATTCATCGAATTAATATGGTGAAAGAAAGCACTGTAAGTCGACTTTGGAAGGGGAAGGGTTAATTGTCGACTATAAACAATATTTGTTGGATTAATGTGGTTAAAGAAAGCACTGTATGTCTGATTTGGAAGGGGAAGGGTTAATTGTTGACTATGAACAATATTTGTTGGATTAGTGTGGTTAAAGAAAGCACTGTAAGTTGACTTTTAAAAGGGGGGTTAATATGTCGAGGGGGGGCATGCTGTCGGATTATGTTATGTGAAGAACACATCTAACACGGAACTTGATCTTTCTACCGTCAAATGTACGCCTATTTCCTTGGAGTTTGACATTTTGCGCGTTTTTTGTAGGCGGTAGTCGGAAAAAAGCAGACAGCGCCAGTTTTGTTACTACTCTGAAAAGTGCTGTCTACGCCAGTTTTGTTTTACCGTGGTTCTGCAATAGAATACCGACGTAACACGTCTGCAAAATTCACACTACTTGTTTTTCGTGTAACGCCGGTTTTAGCGCGGGTAATAGAATCGAGCCCCTAGACTTTATTTCTTTCTTTCTCTTCTTTTAAAACAATCAGTTCCTGCATCAGCAAGATTAACATGCGTTAGGTGACTCTGTGCCCAGAGAAAAACTAGAGTGGGTCCCTTAACACATGTTAAGGCCTAACGGATGGAACTGAATGGGAAAATGGACAACGGCGAAATGCGTTTTAGTGGGTTCAAATGAGGGCTAACTTTAGCTCCCGACTTGTGTTTTTTTCTGCACTGGTAATTGAATGGCTTACCGTGCTTGAAAAAATGCCGGCGGGTGCTTTTTTGGCCATCAGACCTAATTGAATCGAGGCCTTAGGTTCCACTCATTCACTCAGAGAGAGAGTCTACAAATGGAGACTATCACGGTGCCCGTGATCTGGGCGACATTCTGTCCATCTCGCTGATACTGTTCTCCTATTGGCTGCCCTGTACTGCTCCTCCTAGTGACAGCCTTTTTATACCCTGGGCTGTCACTCTGCTAGTGCCCTTTCGTGGTGTATATGATGCCTAGCGCTAGTTGTCGTTATTCTGATCCAGTGTATGACCCCGGACTGCCTGACCTGCTTCTGTGTACTGATTCAGATTGGCTGACGTTCCTGCTTCCTGTTCTGACCCTGCCCGGCTGACGTTCCTGCTCCGGCGAGATTGACGACCCAGCTCTGTGTACCGACCCGGTGTGTCTGAGGATCCTGCTCCGTGTACGACTTGGCCTGGCTGACGTTCCTGATCTCTCTACCGACACATCTTGGCGTGGTTCCTGTTCTGCCGTTCCATTTCGCTGATCCATATTACTACTGCATGCCCACCAGTTGGGCACCATTCCTGTGTACTGGTCCTGGTAGCTGTGTTCCGTTGCTCGCACACTAAGACCCGTGGTCAGAGTCTGGCTGCTTCCACCCGTGTTGCACTCGCTTGGTCTGTGTTGGTTCAGTAGGGCGCCTTCGGTGATTTCCGTTGTACAGACCATAGCGCCATTAACCCCTTCAGGGGAAGGGCCTTGATTATCACTACCATATTGGGTTACGTTGAGCTGTGTTGTTTGGGCTATTGTCTCCCGTTGATGAGTAGGGCGCTTCCAGTTACCATCCATATATATTATTGCCCATTAACCCTTTCAGGTAGTACGTGCACACGGTGCTGGGTTGCTCCGGTAGGGCCTCCGTATAAGCACGAGTTCTGACCATTCCGTTAATCGTTGGTGGGCGTCTACCACTTATCACATTTACAGGCGTCCGGAACCTGAGTTTGCAGTTCCGTTCCTGTTGCCTCCTATTACCATCAGGCAACATTTAGCCTGCATTGCGCTATGACCAGCACTGCACTGGTTAAGTGGGTTTCATACACTGTATCTGCTTCATTTACCTGACCTGTGTCAGTATTGTGTGTTCACTTTACTGGATCCGCGTGGGTTAAACATTTGTAACCTGTCTTGTGTCAGTTTGTGCTATAGTGGACCTGCGAGGGTTACATTGTTCTTTAAACTGTCTTCTTCTTTAAGTTTAGACCATTTTTAGTTTGTCAGGAAAACAAGTGGCAGAAATTAGACAAAAAATTAAGAGCAGAAGAAGATTTTTTTCTGTTGAATATCTTACAATATGACGGCAGATTAAACCACGTCCACTTTTAAGCTTTCGTGTGCCAGGGAAGAGTCCAAAACCTCTATTGCATTGAAAGTGTTAACCATTTGAGTGCCAGAGTGTTACGCAACACATTGCTTTGCAATGCATTGTGTGCTTCTATGGCACTGAAAGTGTTAAATCTGCATGTATTTTTTTTTTTTTTTGGTCATGGTGGAAGTGAGTGGAAAAAAAATGACGGGTAATACATTTGAGATTTGAGGATCATAACTTACATTCTTTCCCAGACTAATTACTGTCAGATTTTATTACCATGACTTTTTGAACATTGTGCTAAAAAATACCTTTAGTTTTTTGGAAGCCAATGAATTTATTTATATATATATTGTAGCACAATTCTTATTTTGTCCACGGCCCATTTCTACTCCACTTTCCTAAACAGTCAGCAGATTAGATAAATGTCTATGTGCCTAAAGCGAATCAGCTGCACCACACCGACGAGGCCCACACAGGCCGAAACGTACGCCTGTGGTTTTACTGATTCTTTCATGTGGAGAGGATTTGCCTGACATCTCAGAGCTGGACTGTCTGAGAGCAGGACCAGTCTGACGTGGTCATGGGGATTTCCTCTCTGCAATAGGACATGGGAGAAAAAGTGACTTGTAGCACGATTGGGGGGCCACCTGCCTCAGGACAAGGCACATTATCTTGTTAGTTCTCGATGGGTGCTCGTCACTATATTTGTTTCTAGGGTGTGAGGTGTCAAGTACCATGAGTTCAAATGCAGAGTTTGAAAAAAGTTAGTGCTCCAGAAGATAGGATTACAGGGTAGACTTAAAGACAGATCGATCGATCGATCTGTCTATCTATCTATCTATCTATCTATCTATCTATCTATCTATCTCATATCTATCTATCTATCTATCTATCTATCTATCTATCTATCTATCTCTCTCTCTATTTCTCTATCTCATAGCTATCTATCTATCTATCTATCTATCTATCTATCTATCTATCTAATATCTATCTGTCTCATACCTATCTATCTACCTATCTGTTTATATCATATCTATCTATCTATCTATCTATCTATCTATCTCATAGCTATCTATCTATCTATCTATCTATCTATCTATCTATCTATCTATCTACCTATCTTATATCTTTCTCATATATATCTATATCTGTCTATCTCATATCTTTCTCATCTATCTATCTATCTATCTATCTATCTATCTCATATCTATCTATCTATGTATCTATCTATCTATCTATCTATCTATCTATCTATCTCATATCTATCTCATATCTATCTATCTATCTATCTATCTATCTATCTATCTATCTATCTATCTATCTATCTCATAGCTACCTATCTCATATCTATCTATCTATCTATCTATCTATCTATCTATCTATCTATCTACCTATCTATCTACCTATCTATCTACCTATCTATCAAAGTTAAAATGCTCTTGCATGACTGATGGGGGGTGAGCCCCACTGCCAAATTCTGGCCAGATCACTGCAAGAACACCCGACTGGGGAGGTTATTTGGACAGAGGGAGAGGGATAGTGGGAAAGAGAGGGAAATCAGGAGGGAGAGGAATAGTGGGAAAGAGAGGGAAATCAGGAGGGAGAGGAATAGTGGGAAAGAGAGGGAAATCAGGAGGGAGAGGAATAGTGGGAAAGAGAGGGAAATCAGGAGGGAGAGGAATAGTGGGAAAGAGAGGGAAATCAGGAGGGAGAGGAATAGTGGGAAAGAGATGGAAATCAGGAGGGAGAGGAATAGTGGGAAAGAGAGGGAAATCAGGAGGGAGAGGAATAGTGGGAAAGAGAATGAGGTAAAACGGGAAGTGAGAGATGGATGGTGGGAGAGAGCGAGACCAGGAGAAAGTTGGAGAGAGAAGATTCCTACCTGGAAATTCAGCCCTAAAGTTGAGGGAATAACACTGTGTATTAGTTAAAATAAATCCAAATAAAACTGCAATGACAGGAGAGATTACAGGGAATATTTCACATATCATGTTTATTTCTTTCATCTGCAATTACTTCTTCTTCTTGAAATGTCGCCATCCATCTAGTCATACGGATTCCCGGTGAGACTGTAGATAAGGAGGTGCACGCAGCCTGGCTTAGTTAAGACAGAGATTAAACACACTTTTCTTAAGAGGCATTTCTGATTAATCTCCCATACATCAATGACTCGACAGCTCACATTCTGTTGCCATTTTTTACATTTTTCTGAAAAAACAACATTATGAAAACAGAAAAAAAAATGAAAAGAACGTGAGGCTAGACATTAGGACTGCTGAGTCACAGAAAATCCAGATGTATGTAACAGTGGTCTTCTAAATATTATTTCAACACTTCTAATTGTCAGCAGTTTAAGCCTAGCCCTACCATTAACCCTCTGACTGCCAGAGGGGTACGCAATGCATCGCATACCCCTCCGGCACTCAAATGGTTAACCCTTTGACTGCTAGATGCATTGGACATCCACCAGTCGGTCAAAGTGTATGCGATACATTGCAAAGAGATACATTTCACGTCCCCTGGCACTCAAAGAGTTAATGGTGAGTCATGTAGATAATATAGTGATGCACTGCCTGGTATCAGAGTATTGGAGGTGTCATGTTATTGACTCGGTATGCTTGTGTATGTACTTAAATAATGAACAAAAGAAATACACACCTAGCACCAGAACCCCCTCTACTGTACAAGATGAGCCATCACCTTGAGACAAGTGGTTTTAAAGGGATAGTAATGCTTCACAATCAAAGCAGCTCCAATTAATCTTCATAGTATTTGGTCATGGAGAGCGTTATTTCAATACTGTATCAGAGTTGTAGTACAAGAGTAAATGAATGATAAAGTATCCCCCTCCCGCCCCTTTTACCTAGTGTAACACTGCTCACCTCAGCAGTCCGGATGGATCACAGAGAGGGACAATCTTCAGTGATCATAAGGAAAAACCTGATAAATCTGTCAAGAGGGGCAGGGTTTTCCTTATGATCACAGTAAGAAGACTGTCCCTTGCTGTGATCTGTTCGGTCAAGAGACCAGATTCTACATGTGATGGGGAGGCAGCTTACACTAGGTAAAAGGGGCGGGAGGGAGATAATTTATCATTCAATTACTCTTGTACTACAACTCTGACAGTATTGAAATAACACTCTCCATGGCCCAAATACTATGAAGATTAATTGGAGCTGCTGTTTTTGTAAAACATTACTATACCTTTAAAAGCTCTTGTAGTGTCCCAAGCTGCCCTGAAATTGCACTGCAGAGTGCTACACTGCAGGCTGATGTACTTCAAAATATTACAGTAATTCTGGAGCAAACCAACTGCACCATAAGGGGTCAAATAAAAGAGTTTATGGATGAAAATGGGTTCTTAACGCTTTGCGTACCAAAAAAGGTATCCAATTCATTGCCACTCAATGCATCGAATGCCTCTCTGGAACGCAAAGGGTTAAATCCCCTTGAATGCTAGTTAGCTCTGCAAAGCATTGTGTAGCTGCACTAGGAGCAATCCAATGGCAAATCCTGCAGTAGTGAAAGGGTTAACCTCTGTTGCAGTGCATGACCGGGGTGGGGGGCGAACACTGAACCACAATTATTTTACTCTTGTCTTCTGTTATGAAGCAAATCCCAGCCAATCCCTGTTGAGTGATGACCAAGGGACGCATTGTAGCACAACAGAGACTAAATGAAAACCATTAAAGGGTTAGTAATGTCTTATTTGGCTCAGTGGTTAGCACTGTTGCCTTGCAGCGCTGGGGTCCTGGGTTCAAATCCCACCAAGGACAACATCTGCAGTGAGTTTGTATGTTCTCACTGTGTTTGTGTGGGTTTCCTCCGGGTACTCCGGTTTCCTCCCACACTCCAAAAACATACTGATAGGTGAATTTAGATTGTGAGCCCCAATGGGGACAGGAACCAATATGAGTGTAAAGCGCTGCGTAATCTGTGTGCGCTATATAAAGAATTATTATTAACATGTAATATTGTAAATTTAAAAAAAATAAATTAACTGGTGCAAGCGCTGTCTCTCAAACACTTAACGTTTGAGAGATATAAGATAAAGTCCCCCCCTCCTGCCCCTCTCATTGACATCAGCTGTAAAGCTGACAGAAGAAGATTTGAGTCCTGCGACCCGACGGTGACTCTTCAGCAGATCCTGGTCCCAGGACCGGGCGGTGACTCTTCAGCACAGCCAAAATAGCGATATCACAAAAAGAAATACTTAATTGGAACGGTCTACAAAGTGTGCTTGCAAACCAGGCACACTGTAGACCATTTCAGTTAAGTATTTCTTGTTAGATAGCGCTATTTCGGCTCTGCTGAAGAGCCGCCGGCCTGTCCCGGGACCAGGATCTGCTTCTGTCAGCTAGAGATCTGACGTCTGTGAAAGGGGAACTTTATCATCTTATTTCGCTCAAACTATAAATGTTTGAGAGATGGGACTTGCACCAGTTAATTTATTTTTTTAATATCTACAATATTATATTTTATTGAAATAAGACATTACTAACACTTTAACCCTTTGAACAACAGGAGGAGCTCAAATGCAATGCTTGGCAATGCATTGCTAACACCTCTGGCACTCAAACGGTTAAAGATTTAGGGACCGCCAAGATTTCACCTAATACCGAAGCAGTATAGTTTGGATCTACAGATTGTATTAATTTAAAGGGATAGTAATGTTTCATAATAAAAGCAGCTCTAATTAATCATCATAGTATTTGGATTTGGAGAGTGTTATTTCAATTCTGTCAGAGCTGTAGTACAAGAGTAATTCAATGATAAAGTATCCCCCTCCAGCCCCTTTTACTGATGTAACACTGCTCAGCCAGAGCAGAAGGAAGGTGCCCAGGTAGACTGCAGAGAGGGACAATTAAGATAAGGGAAAAACCTGAAAAACTTGTCAAGGGGGGCAGGGCTTTCATTGTTCTCAAAGGAAGAAGATTGTCTCCTTCTGTTATCTGTCTGGTCTATGGACTGCATTCCACATCTGAGAAGAGATGGCTTACACTAGGTAAAAGAGGCAGTAGGGGAAACTTTGCTTGTGAATATCTCTCAAACTATAAAGGTTTGAGAGATAAGACATATCTTTCTTCATGTTTTTTTTATGCCTACAAAATAAAACAAAGATAAAACGAAGTATTACTATCCCTTTAAAGCAACCTAAAAGCATCCTAAAAATAAACCCTTACTTAACTGAAAGGGCAACTATCACATGGTTGTTGAACTATCAGCAGATTAAATCCACTGACTATGAATCCAGAGCTTCCTTGTGAGCCCCAGAGGACCAACAGGCAGTAGAACGTGTAACTGAAATGAGACATCACCTGGTGCTTTCCTACCGATCCCACAGTGGACATTGGACTGTGAAGGATGGAATCTCGCAGTTCATAGTCATGTGATACTAACTCATCAGACTTTGGGGTCCAGAGAAATGTTTTTTTCAGTGGGCAATGCCATAATATGACCCTAAGGCTAGCCCTCTCTGGCCATATATTCGTGTGGCGGGGTCAAATGTGTGGGTATGTGTGTGGGGGTGTCAAGTGCCCCTCCCCCTTGCCAGCCCCTTCTAGACACCCATCTCAGCAGACCCCATAGATGGAAAGTGACAGGGTAGTGATATAAACAAAACACAGAAGGTGTCCAATGGCGGTATAATGTGGTACAACACACCTAGTAGAAACAAGTGGTATCAGCCACTCACACGTTGTAATGGGAACCCAAGACGCCGTACTGCCTTGGGGCGTTGTGCCGGGTTTCTCCCTCCTGAGTGCGGCTACAAGGGGGTAGCCATGCCGGTAATGCTGCAGAACTTCACTCAGGAATGGGGGTCAAAAAGAGACCCTATAGACCATTCTGTAATAGAAGGACAGGACGCACTTCTGGTTCCAGAACGGACTCAACTTTATTTAGTACACAGGGTTATTTTATAACAAAACATCATACAATGGAACAATGGGGCCGGGGCAGGGAAGAATGATTGGGAAAACATGGTAGGGGCACACAACGGGACAGGGACATGGGCACAATAACACCGTAAACATTGGAACAAAGCGAACATCATTTAATCTTGCCACTCCAATTCCTAGCCAAAAGGAATTAGAGTGACAAGATACAATCAATCAGGACCCAGGCCATTGTTCTCCATAGGAGATGGAATTACCCGGGTCTGTCAAATTACTCAAATAATTCAATTATGTCTCTCCGACTCCTCAACCAATAAGAACCAGAGCTACAGACTAGATGAACAGGTGACAACCACTAAGGAAGACACATTCTTCTCCATCGCATAACACACAGAAAACTATTAACATTATATACTTTGCAGGGAGACACCTGATGGTCGAACACAGAATTACATATGGACACTAGACAGGCATACATTGACACAGTTTCCCCATGGAACGGTAGGCGACCAATCAGATGGCTTCCTACATTCTACCACCTGGTAGGTGGCCAATCAGAATGCCGTCTACGTTCCAACCTGGACGGCGGGGAATTCAACATGCCCTGTTGCATTTCTGCTACTACCTTCCGCCAGTAGCTGGGTTTTAAATGCACGGCCTCCAGTTTTTAGAGATCTCTTCACTGGCTCTTACAAGAGCCCCATAGTAACAGCCTACAGTCTGCTACACGTGTTCCTGGTCAGTAGGAGAATACGCTCAGTATCCTGACTAAAGTGTAAACTGAGAAAATGTCCGTCTCTGTTCGGGGAGCGACACTGACTCAGGAAAGGAAAAGTGGCTGTCCTCGACAAAAGGTCCACAATTTTCAGTAATAAAACCATGAAAAGGCTATCTCTTTAGTGACATGCCGCTTTATCAAAGACAATGGTCAAAAAAGGGTTGAGTAATGGGTGGGCTGTGTTAAATACACTATAACCCCTTGGATGCTTTGCAAGACATTGGGGAACTCCCTAGTATTCAATGGGTTAACACATTTGAAATATCCCCGTAATCACCATGATTATACAGTGATGTCTATATTCATGTTTTATGCCGTGTCATGCCTTCCATCAGCCCTGGGATTCATGATGAAACGTACTAAGAATGGAATCCATAGATTGTGTCATTATATAAGAATCCTTGTGACTTGTCGTCCTTTTGCCCGGACGTAAACATTCCAGACCCTCATATACAGTTTCCCACACGATCAGATGATGTGGTGATTAATATTTGGAAATTACTTGAATACTCTTGCCAGGAAAGCTCAGGAAACCTAACAGAAGGCTTTTGCTTAACCCACTGAGTGCCAGATAGCTATCCGAAGCATTGAGTCGCAATGCGTTGGATAGCTCTCTGGCACTCAAAGGGTTAAACCGACAGTCAACCTCCTTTTTAAGTTGATACATTGTGTAGGTGCGTAACAAATGAAGTCAAGCAGTCTATACGTTTTTTTATTTTTCATTTTCGCTTCATTTTGTTTTTAGACTTTTATTCCCTTGACAGTGAAATCACTGAATTTTTTTTTTCCCAGTGAGCTTTCTGTCAGGGACTGTGATGCAATATAACATTATTCAGGCAGCAAAAAAACAAACAAAAAAAAAACAATACTTCTACTACAACATGCAGGACACGCAACACTGCAGGGATATTGCAACAGTGTACCAATATTCCTGACAGAAAGCTCTCTGGAAATCTGGAAACGGAGAGCTCACCATGCTCCCTCCACATAAACATGGAGCTAGGCAGGATGGCCTGGGGATCATATTATGGTTTTGTCAACCCCTTCCCCTCTGCTGGAAACATTTCTGCAGATGGTCAGCTCACTGTCAGAGGAATGAAAGTGTAAAAAAAAAAAATGAAGATAAAGACTGTAACAGGCTGTAGGTCATTACTGAAAGGCCATTTCAGGCCTATGGAACTATTGGATTAAAAGGCTGAAATCCGGACTTTGCTGGCCTCACATGGTCAGGATACCAGGGGATTTTCCCGGCAGGGAAAAGATTTGGCTCACTTGTTGGATGAGGCTACATAATGCAGCCTCGTGGTTGTAGGATATAGCGGGCTGTGCTAAGGAAGAGGACGGTGCTAGTCCTTGAAACGCTCATGATTAGCGCAGACATCTCTGTCCTGTTGTAAATGCTTTACTTTGGGATGCACTGAAAAATAAAAAATGAATTGCCTGACGCAACTAATGGTGAGTGCCTCATTTACTCTTGGTATTGATTTGAGTATGGTAAATTGGAATCCACAAGATCAGTGCCAGGGCCTCCTCCATACAGTAGAATGCCTTGATGCATTCTGGGGTGGGACCAGTGGAGGTACTGGCCGTTAGGGCATGGACCTGTATGCTCTATGAGGGAAATTGCTTAGAACGTGTCCCAGCTGCAAATAATTATAGGATTGCAGCTCTGGGCTGTGTCCTCCACTTGGCTGGTTGCGAGTGGCTAAAAATGGACAGGGCCATTGTACCTGGATTGCTCGAGGGGTAGCATTAGATCTTGTGGGTGGTATCGGCGAGGGGCGGGGCCTGCTCATTTGGTCTTCACATATTTGATGGCCAACTTGTCAGCTTCTTCTAATGTGGCTGTATCATTGTCCTGTATGCAATCACAAACCCCAAGAGGAGTATATTGGAAGAATTGCTCCAGTAGGAAAAGCTGCCCACAATCCTCCATAATCTTTGCATTGCAGCCCAGTCAATTCGCTAAAGCACAGTCCATACGGTATGCCCATTCTGCATATGAGTCCTGTTCTCTCTATCAGGCATCCCTGAATTTCCGCCAGTAGGCATCAGGTGCCAATGCTTACCTGGCCAGCAGGCAACTTTTCAGCTCAGCATAACGTGGATGGCTTCAACAGGTAGGGCTCAATATACCTCAGCTGCCCACTCAGTCAGCATGCCCACCAGAATGGTTACTCAGTCTCTCTAATCAGCCTTGCGAAGGGACCTCTGCCTCTCAAAATCTTGCAGGTATCTATCTATGTCGCCAGTGCACTTCTCAAACACTTCTAAGGTGATGATGAAGGACGTTTGCCACATGTCGACTAACAACTCAGTGGAGATGGCATATATCTCCGACCTGTCTCCTGTTTAGCCATCCCCAGACATTCCTTCCCTTCCATGGCCCCATCCTTCTGTTGGTCCTAAGTCACCATGTCAATGACTCTATCCACCACCTCAGCAGATGGGTTGGGGCCATAGAAGGCAAGCTGATTTAAATGGTTCTGGTAAAGGCATACTAGGACTACATGGCTCTCCTCAGATTCAGTGTTTCACTGCAGGCTAACAGGGGATGTAGCTCCAACTGATAGATGGTCCATTTGCATCAAAGCCTCAACCAAATCTGTCTTCTTGGGATCACTTGTGTAGTGGAAGCTAAGAAGGGACCTCGTTGCCTTCCGCCGTCGTTCCCGGGTCTCTCCTTCTTGACGCCGGACTGGCGCCTTCAGACGCACCGGTTGGAGTATGGACGGTCACTGGAAACAGTCGCAGGATCGCTGGAAGCAGGGAAGCATGGAAGAGTCCACATCGTCGTCTGACAGTCCACGAAGTTAGGTCGCAGGAAACTGTCAGCAGGCGGTCGACGATTCAGGATACTTGGCACAGATGGGTATCAGATTGGACACTTTAGACCATAAGCAATACAAGACTCCAGGACTCCTTGTTCACTCCAAAGATAACTCACTTTATTGACACAAACCACAGATATTTATACACAAGCCTTTACATTGCAACTGATGGGTGAAACCAGATACAAAAGGGCGTGATCCAATCATAATACATCAGACAAAGGCCAGCAACAGATGGTCTTAACAGATACAATAACTTAGACAGGATTACATTTCAGATACAAAAGGGTTTCATTGAGCAAAGACTTGAGGGCTTGAACTGATTACCACATGGCAGGGGGTCTGACTGCAGTTCACAATGGCTTAGTTAACACCCAGCAGGAGATCTTGCTACAGTACCCATAGTCACTGGCTTAAGGGACTGCAATACACATTGGAATAATTAAACCCTCGCTGCCTATTCCCTTGAAAGCAAGCCACCAGTCTACCACAGGGCAGTAATACAGTCCATTTCCTCATTCACATAAAGCATATACAAACTATTTTTAGTGCACAACCAGGGAAAAACGTCCACAGTTTTTGAGTAAACAGTCTTAGGGCCAGACAAGGGCTCAAGTAACGGGTAGGATCCATTACATTTCTCCAACTTTTTTGTACCAAGCCAGTGGTTGCGATAGTAAGTGCTGGCTTGGGACTCTGGAAGAGCCTCACTGTGTTGAACCCCTTGTCTGGAGCTGGGAGTCCATTTGAGTCTCTTGTCCTGGGTCAGGAAAAACATCAGCCCCTTTGTCCGGGCCAGGAAAAGAGTTGGGTCATTTGTGTGAACCAGGGGACACTGTCAGTCTCTTGTCCAGGCCAGGAAACAGCAGGTGTGCCCCTTGTTCTGGGCCAGGAGTAAAGCTGGGGCCCTTGGTCCTGGGCCATGGGAACTGGTGCCTCTTGATTTTATCTGGCACCAAGTTCGGAGGACTCTCAGGGGCCATGCTCCAGGCAGAGCTGTGATCAGGCCCTCCTGGGTCTGGGGCCAGTGGCTCAGGGTCCATAGCCAGTCCATACGATGGATCTCCCTTGGGTAATTGTGTCTCTGAGTCTGGGGGTCAATTTGGGGAATGCTGGGGACATCTCCCCCTTTCGGTGGGGCAAGTACCCCCCAGTGACAGGAGAGATGCTGCTCCCACTCTCCTGGACTGAGACAACATACAGAGAACTGTGGGCCACGCTGGGGACTCGTTTGGCCAGGGTAGGGGCATTCCAGGGCAAGCAGACTCTGCGCTGATAGTAAAACTGGGGCAAGACCCAACTTCCTTAGGGAGGACAGTGGTCCCACTCCCTTTGGCTGGGTCAACAGAACAAGGGGGAACAAACGGTGGGCCTCTGGTGAGGACTGCTGTCCCACTCACCACAGCCAGGGTTTCACAATGCCTGGTGGGCTCATTCCCACTCAGCAGGCTAGGGGTCACAAGGGGGCTAGTGGGAAGCGCATTCCCACCCACCAGTTCGCAGGTTACAGGGGCAACAAAAGCATCCTTTGTGAGGACCGTGGTCCCACTCACCAAGATGGGGGTCTCCAGCAAAGGGGCAACAACTGGTGGGCTGGTGATGAGACACCACATATAAAATGTGAGAGGCTTCTGAGAACAGACAAACAGCACAATGGCCTGTTCTACGGCTAGTCACCGCTCAGAAGCATCACGTTTTAGCTCTCTAGTGCCATTGCAGAGGAGAAATTTCCATGTACATATTAGACTAATCCCGCCCAAAAGGGAAGTCCAGTTCCAAAATGACAGGCAAGTCTCCCCCGCACGGGAACTCCAGCTAACCCCCGACGTACGTTTCGGCCTTGTTGGGCCTCGTCAGGAGGGTGCAGCTGGATTCCCTAGGCACTGAGAGCAAGGGGTACACGTCTGGATTACCCTTCACTATTAAGGAGACCCCCTAAGAGTATTCAGATACCACATATAAAATCTGAGAGGCTTCTGAGAACAGACAAACAGCACAATGGCCTGTCCTACGGCTAGTCACCACTCAGAAGCATCACGTTTTAGCTCTCTAGTGCCATTGCAGAGGAGAAATTTCCATGTACATATTAGACTAATCCCGCCCAAAAGGGCAGTCCAGTTCCAAAATGACAGGCAAGTCTCCCCCGCACGGGAACACCAGCTAACCCCCGACGTATGGTTCGGCCTTGTTGGGCCTCGTCAGGAGGGTGCAGCTGGATTCCCTAGGCACTGAGAGCAAGGGGTCCACGTCTGGATTACCCTTCACTCTTAAGGAGACCCCCTAAGAGTATTCAGATACCACATATAAAATGTGAGAGGCTTCTGAGAACGGACAAACAGCACAATGGCCTGTCCTACGGCTAGTCACCGCTCAGAAGCATCACGTTTTAGCTCTCTAGTGCCATTGCAGAGGAGAAATTTCCATGTACATATTAGACTAATCCCGCCCAAAAGGGCAGACCAGTTCCAAAATGACAGGCAAGTCTCCCCCACACGGGAACACCAGCTAACCCCCGACGTACGTTTCTGCCTTGTTGGGCCTCGTCAGGAGGGTGCAGCTGGATTCCCTAGGCACTGAGAGCAAGGGGTCCACGTCTGGATTACCCTTCACTCTTAAGGAGACCCCCTAAGAGTAATCAGATACCACATATAAAATGTGAGAGGCTTCTGAGAACAGACAAACAGCACAATGGCCTGTCCTCCGGCTAGTCACCGCTCAGAAGCATCACGTTTTAGCTCTCTAGTGCCATTGCAGAGGAGAAATTTCCATGTACATATTAGACTAATCCCGCCCAAAAAAGCAGTCCAGTTCCAAAATGACAGGCAAGTCTCTCCCGCACGGGAACACCAGCTAACCCCCGACGTACGTTTCGGCCTTGTTGGGCCTCGTCAGGAGGGTGCAGCTGGATTCCCTAGGCACTGAGAGCAAGGGGTCCACGTCTGGATTACCCTTCACTCTTAAGGAGACCCCCTAAGAGTATTCAAATACCACATATAAAATGTGAGAGGCTTCTGAGAACAGACAAACAGCACAATGGCCTGTCCTACGGCTAGTCACCACTCAGAAGCATCACGTTTTAGCTCTCTAGTGCCATTGCAGAGGAGAAATTTCCATGTACATATTAGACTAATCCCGCCCAAAAGGGCAGTCCAGTTCCAAAATGACAGGCAAGTCTCCCGCGTACGGGAACACCAGCTAACCCCCGACATACGTTTCGGCCTTGTTGGGCCTCATCAGGAGGGTGCAGCTGGATTCCCTAGGCACTGAGAGCAAGGGGTCCACGTCTGGATTACCCTTCACTCTTAAGGAGACCCCCTAAGAGTATTCAGATACCACATATAAAATGTGAGAGGCTTCTGAGAACAGACAAACAGCACAATGGCCTGTCCTACGGCTAGTCACTAGTGTTGAGCGAGCACCCGGATGCTCGGGTGCTCTGACCGAGCACCCCCTGAGGCTCGAGTGCTCGGCCGAGCACCCGAGCCCCATTGGAATGAATGGGGCGACACCAGGCACCCCCTGCTCTGATGAGGGGAGGGTGCCTGGTCAATGCCCCCTTCATCTCCGCTATGCCCCCTTCATCTCCGAATGCCCCCTTCAGCTCCGCAATGTCCCCCTTCAGCTCCGCTATGCCCGTCTTCCACAATGTGCCCCTTCATCTCCGCTATGCCCCTCTTCCACAATGTGCCCCTTCATCTCCGCTATGCCCCTCTTCCACAATGTCCCCCTTCATCTCCTCTATGCCATAGAGGAGATGAAGGGGGACATTGTGGAAGAGGGGCATAGCGGAGATGAAGGGGCACATTGTGGAAGAGGGGCATAGCGGAGATGAAGGGGCACATTGTGGAAGACGGGCATAGCGGAGATGAAGGGGGACATTGTGGAAGAGGGGCATAGAGTCTATGCCCCTCTTCCACAATGTCCCCCTTCATCTCCGCAATGCCCCCTTCATCTCCGCAATGCCCCCGTACCTCAAGTCCCTGGTGGTCCAGCGGAGCGTCTTGTGATCTGTGCCTCTTCCGGCACAGATCCCCGCCACCCGAACATGGCGGGAGAGCACATGGCGGTACTCGACGAGTACCGCCATGTGCCGAGCAGAGCGATGCTCGAGCCGATCCGAGCATCGGCCGAGCACGCTCGCTCATCACTACTAGTCACCGCTCAGAAGCATCACGTTTTAGCTCTCTAGAGAGCTAAAACGTGATGCTTCTGAGCGGTGACTAGCCGTAGGACAGGCCATTGTGCTGTTTGTCCGTTCTCAGAAGCCTCTCACATTTTATATCTTGGGCTGGTGATGAGGACTGGTGTCCCACTCATCACTTCCAGGGTCTCGCAGGGCCTGGTGGGCTCACTTCCACTCACCAGGCCAGGGATCAAAGGGGAACTGGAGAGCTCTCTCCTACTCTCAAGGCTGGGGTTCTCAGGGAAAGCCGCAGGGTTGCTGGTGAGGCACACCTTCTCCCTCTCCAGTCCTGGGAAGGACCGCAGTCCCACTTCCCATGGCAAACTCCTCAGTGACCCTGGGGAGCACACATCCTTCCTTTTCCAGAGCAACAGCAACAGGGGATGGACTGGGGCTACTGGTGGGGACCTGCGTCTCCTTCACCACAGCAGGGGTTTCCCAGGCCCTGGTGAGTTCACTCCTACTCACCAGGCCAGGGTTCACAGGGGGGCTGGTGGGGCACTGCTTTCCACCCACCAGTTCACAAAACATATCCACAGGAGGGCCAGCAGTACTGCTCTTTTCTAGCGCGCTGGGGTCCTCCTCTTGTAGGCCATCACTCGCAAGGCCCTTCTCTGCCTTGAGGGAGACCACAGTCCCATCCCTCAAGGCGGCATCATCCGTGGCCCTGGGGAGAGCACACTGCTCCTCTTCCATGGATTTTCCACAACAACAAGGGGCATCACTTTGGGGCTGCTGGTGAGCTCTTCCACACTCACCACAGCAGGGGGTTCACAGGGACTGATGGGCTCTCTCCTACCCATCAGTTGGGGCACAACATTGCTGCTGGTGGGGATCTGCATCTCATCCACCGCAGCTAGGAAAGCAGGGAAAGGGGCAACATGCATATCAGGGGAGACGTCTGTCCCATCCCCTGATGCAGAGGCATATTCTTGGCTGAGGAGGAACACATTCCCACTCCTCAGCTCAGGCAAAACATCATCCAGGGGTAAAGGGGTATCAGGGAGGGCCGCATTCCCACTCACCAGTGTGGAGTGAACAGGGGCAGCTCCATCTAAGTCCTCAGCTCCACTGAAGTCCTCCTCAGATGAGTAATCCCCCCAGTCTTTTTCATCTCTTTGTATCTCCTGTGCTTCCTCTATCCAGCCCATGTACATTAGCTCCAAGTTCCATTCCTCTTCAACTAAACGGTCTAGGTACCCCTCCAGGTCCGGAGGAAAGTAGCTCCCAAACATAGCCTTTCTTTTCTCCCAAATTTCCCAGTAGCGGCTATAAGTCCTCTGGCTGAAAGTGGCATCCTCCTGAAAGGCCATCCACACAAGTTGTTGGATTTCCAGACGCAAGTTGAACAGGAAAAAGTCGACCTCAACTTCTGTATACTGCTTATGAAGGCGCTTGATCATTTCCCAGTATCCATCCTGGACATGGAGCTCCTCTTTGATGCAGGCGGTGACCTCCCGGTAAAACTCCTCGGCTAAATCACCTAGGAAGGTCTCCCATCGTCATCGGATGTAGTGGTACCGCATGTCGTACACACCTATGGCCTCCGGAAGCCGTGCTTTGCCTGCCATCTCTTAGTTGATGCACCCGATGAAAGAAGGAGAAATCCCACCGCTGTGCCATCAATGTAATGGAAGCTAAGAAGGGACCACGTCGCCTTCCGCCATCGTTCCCGGGTCTCTCTTTCTTGACGCCGGACTGGTGACGTCAGACGCACCGGTTGAAGTATGGACGGCCACTGGAAACAGTCGCAGGATTGCTGGAAGCAGGGAAGCATGGAAGAGTCCACATCGCCGCCTGACAGTCCACGAAGTTAGGTCGCAGGAAACTGGCAGCAGGCGGTCGACGATTCAGGATACTTGGCGCAGATGGGTATCAGAGTGGACACTTTAGACCATAAGCAATGCAAGACTCCAGGACTCCTTGTTCACTCCAAACATAACTCACTTTATTGACACAAACCACATATATTTATACACAAACCTTTACATTGCAACTGATGGGGGAAACCAGATACAAAAGGGCGTGATCCAATCATAATACATCAGACAAAGGCCAGCAACAGATGGTATTAACAGATACAATAACTTAGACAGGATTACATTTCAGATACAAAAGGGTTTGATTGAAAAAAGACTTGAGGGCTTGAACTGATTACCACACGGCAGGGGGTTTGACTGCAGTTCACAATGGCTTAGTTAACACCCAGCAGGAGGTCTTGCTACAGTACACATAGTCAATGCCTTGAGGGACTGCAATCCACATTGGAATAATTAACCCCTCACTGCCTATTCTCTTGGAAGCAAGCCACCAGTCTACCACAGGGCAGTAATACAGTCCATTTCCTCATTCACATAAAGCATATACAAACTATTTTTAGTGCCCAACTGTTACGAAAAATGTAAGCTATCTGGATACTACACTCTGGGCAAGAAGAAGCCCAGAGGTTAGCAAATAGCTAAATATACTGTAAGTAAGAGAAGATGAGAAAGAACCCGCGCAAGCAAAATAATAGAAGGTCTGAACCCACTAGGAACCAAAACCACGGGTGATACAATATGGGCAGACCAAGACAGATTAAGGGCTAAGGCAGGCCTGAATAAGAGGCTCTAAGAGGAGTTCTGGCAAGACCCCAGGCTCTATGAGGAGTACTGGCAAGGCTGGGCTGAAGAAGAGGCTCTAAGAGGAGTTCTGGACAAGGACTAAAAAGGGACTATCCGAGAGAAGAAACCCCGACGAGTGAGCAGAGAGGAAGGAGAGAGACCGGAATATATATCCCTAGGCGTCTGTCGTCATGACGCTCCGACGTTAGAAGAATCCGGAAGTACAGCCGCGCCGACCAACGCGCATGCGCGCGGGGGAAACCCGGAAGAGAAGACAGAGGCGGCCGAAAACATAGAGAAAGAGGACAGAGAGCCGAACCGAGCGACGAGAGAGAGAGGTGCGAACATAACAGCTACCCCCCCCCGAACGGGCGACCTCCGGGCGGACATAGACACAGGCCGGTCGGGGTGCGCGGCATGAAAGTCGGACACACACGAAGGGGCATGCACATTGGCACTAGGTTCCCAGGAACGATCCTCCGGGCCATAACCCTTCCATTGGACCAGATACTCCAGCCGTCCCCTCCGGAATCTGGAATCCAGGATCTGGTCAACCTCGTACTCCGCGGAGCCGTCAACAAGAAGAGGAGGAGGACAGGTCGGGTGACGTTCTGGAAAGGGGCTGGCCCTCCAAGGCTTAAGCTGAGAAGAGTGGAAAGTAGGGTGGATCCTATAGGTCTCTGGTAAAGCAAGACGGAAGGTGACTGGATTGATGATTTTGGTAATGGAAAAAGGACCAAGGAAACGCGGACCCAACTTCCTGGAAGGACAGGACAGGCGTATGTGCGAGGAGGAAAGCCAAACCTTGTCGCCAACTTGATAAGGTGGACAAGCTAGGCGATGTTTGTCTGCCTGGAGTTTGGATGAAGCCTGGGCCTGATGCAGGAGAACACGCAGTTCACGATGTAACTGTTGAAGGGCCAAAACGTGCTGGTTGGCGTCAGGAACAGAAGACGTAGGGAGAACACCAGGAACAACTGCAGGGTGGAAACCATAAGAGGCATAAAAAGGAGAAGTCCGAATGGCTTGATGATGATGGTTGTTATAGGCAAATTCTGCCTGTGGCAGTAACTGCAGCCAGTCGTCCTGTAAGTGCGTTGAAAAGCATCTGAGATATTGTTCCAGGGTCTGATTGGTTCTTTCTGTTTGTCCGTTTGTTTGTGGATGATAACCAGATGAGAAGTTGGTCTTGATGTGTAGGTTGGAGCAAAGGGCCCTCCAGAATTTGGATGTGAATTGGGATCCACGATCGGATGTGATGGAATGAGGGAGACCATGCAGACAAAAAACCTCCTTGAGGTATAGGTCGGCGGTATGAGCAGCAGTAGGCAATCCCTTGGCAGGCAGGAAGTGTGCCATCTTCGTAAATCGATCCACTACCACCAGGATGGTGGTATGGTGGTCGGACCTAGGTAGGTCAACAATAAAGTCCAGACAGACCTCTCTCCAAGGGCCGGAGGGGATCGGCAAGGGACACAAAAGACCTGATGGTTTGGTATGACAAGACTTGGAACGGCAGCATACATCGCATGTTGTCACGTAGCGAGTCACGTCGGAATTCATTGAGGGCCACCAAAAGTACCTCTGTAGACCCTTGAGTGTCTGAGTGATACCCCCATGCCCGGCTGTGGGTAGGTCGTGGTAGTGGTAGAGGACCTCCTGACGGACGGAGTCAGGGACGTATATTAGGTGTTGTTTGTATAAGAGCCCGTTACTGTACGTCAAGGCGTGTCTCTGTATGAGCCTCGGTAGGGGTTGGGACTCCAACCGTAGTCTAACCAGTAGGTCACTGGAGAGGGCTAGGAAGTGATGAGCTTGTAGGACTGTATCAGGCGGCCCTGGAGCTGGCGTGTAAGGGCAGTACATCCTGGACAACGCGTCTGCCTTACCGTTCTTGGAACCAGGTCGGTAGGTTATATGAAGGGAAAATCTGGAAAAGAACAAGGCCCATCTAGCCTGTCTGGGACGAAGTCGTTTAGCGGATCGTAGGTATTCCAGGTTTCGATGATCCGTGAAAACTGTAACAGGAGCAGAGGCGCCCTCTAATAAATGTCGCCATTCCTCCAGCGCTAGCTTGATGGCCAGTAGCTCCTTATCCCCGATGTCATAATTCATTTCAGCTGGGGTGAGGCGTCTAGAGAAGTAGGCAACAGGGTGGTACTCCCCCTTAGGACCCCCTCGTTGAGATAAAATAGCACCAGTAGCAACGTTGGAGGAATCAACCTCAAGGAAGAAAGGTATAGTCGTATCAGGTTGATGTAAGACAGGAGCTTGTGTAAATGCCTTCTTTAGTAAGTCAAACGCCTCTTGGGCTTTCAATGACCAAGCAAAACGGGTATCCTTCTTTGTTAAGGCAGTCAGAGGTGCCACGATCCGGGAAAAGTTCTGGATGAACCTCCTATAAAAGTTGGCAAAGCCAATAAAGCGTTGTACTGCTCTCTTATCCTTCGGGGTAGGCCAGTCCAGAACTGCTGTGATCTTGCGGGGATTCATTTGTACTCGACCAGGAGAAATCAGGAACCCTAGGAAATCAATCTCACTGGTCTCGAATTCACACTTTTCTAATTTAGCAAAGAGATTATGGTCACGGAGGCGCTGAAGGACTGTTCTCACATGTTCTTGATGGTGTTGCAGAGTGGGAGAGTATATTAGGATGTCGTCTAGGTAAATGATAAGAAACTGGTCAAGGAGATCGTGAAAGACGTCGTTTATGAAATGCTGAAAGGTAGCCGGGGCATTACACAGTCCGAAAGGCATTACTGTATATTCGTAATGTCCATACCGAGTGCGAAAAGCGGTCCTCCACTCATCCCCCTCTCTGACACGCACCAGGTTATAAGCGCCTCTGAGATCTATCTTGGTGAAGACTTGAGCCGAAGACACCTGCTCCAGTAGATCCGGTATGAGTGGAAGAGGGTAACGGTTCTTGATAGTTATCTTATTCAGATCCCGATAATCGATGCACGGGCGCAGACCCCCGTCTTTCTTAGGAACGAAGAAGATCCCTGCTCCGGCAGGGGATGTAGAAGGGCGTATAAAACCCTGTCTCAAGATCTCCGAAATGTACTCTCTCAGATGTTGTGCTTCGGGGCCGGACAGGGGGTATATGCGGCCGTAGGGTATTGCTGCTCCGGGAAGTAGATCAATCGGGCAATCATAGGATCTATGGGGCGGTAGAACAGCTGCTCTTTCCTTGTCGAATACGTCTGCATACGCCTTATATGAATCGGGTATAAGCGGAGAACAGGGCAGAGGTAACAAGGGGGTCTCCTTAGGTGGGAAGCAATGCTCCTTACAGTGATCGGATTGGAAAGAGTTAGTGGCAGAAGACCAGGATATAAGTGGGTCGTGCAAACGGAGCCAAGGGAGTCCAAGGATGACTGGATAGAGCAAGGATGGCATAACATTGAGGCAAATCTCCTCAGTATGAGAATTAGAGGCAATAAGAAGGACTGGTATAGTCTCCGTGTCGATAGGTCCTGATTGAAGAGGGGTCTGATCGGCCATGAGGACCACAAGGGGGTGAGTCTTTGACCGCATGGGGATACCCAAAGTCCGGGCGAACTCCTGGCTGATAAAACAGCCGCTAGCTCCGGAATCAATCATAGCGGCCACGTTGCTCCGCTGCTCTTTCCACTGTAAGGAGACGGAGATGGATAAGTAAGAAGGTGAGATGGTAGAGCAAGTGTGAGAAAGAGGAGGAGAATCTTTATTACCTGAAGAAAGTAGAGGCCTCACCGGGCAAGATCTCAGCAAATGTCCAGCCCCACCACAATACAAACATAGGTTGAGGTTCCTACGGCGGTCTCTCTCAGCCCTGGTGACAGCGGACAGCACCCAGCTGCATTGGTTCCTCGGACTGTTGAGTGGACGTTGGGGGGGACAGATCTTGGGTCTGGACAGGACCTGCGGCGGGTCTTCTGACGACCACTGGATTGGTAACTTGACGTTCCCGACGTCTCTCCCTCAGACGGCGGTCTATCTGGATAGACAGACGGATGAGACCCTCTAATCCAATGGGAAGGCTTACTCTGGCCAATTCATCTTTGATTGCATCTGACAGTCCATAACGGAACTGGTCAAACAGGGCCGCTTCATTCCACCGAGAATCGCTAGACAACCGACGGAAATCGGTCACATAATCCTCTACTGGTCTTCTTCCCTGAGTTAGTGAACGCAGGGCACTCTGGGCAGTAGAGGCTCGGAAAGGGTCATCATAGAGATCGTCCATAGCTTGCTGGAAGGAGGACCAGGAGTCAAGTATAGGGCTCTCAATGTGCAACAAATGATGAGCCCAAGCTTGCGGTTCACCGGAGAGCAAGGTAATGGCTGTGCGTACCTTCACGAAGTCCGTAGCGTACATGTAGGGATTCAGAGTGAATAACAGGCCGCAAGCAGTCACAAAGGACCTGTATTTGGAGCGATCTCCATCAAACCGATCCGGCATGGCAATCCGTGGTTCAACAGGATGGGAACCTCCACTGGCGGAAGCCACGGATCCACTAGGCGCAGGTGCGGCAGGAGGGGGAGAGATGCTAGGTTGCAAGTCTTGCAGCTGCTGTTGAAGCATAGCTTGGTTGGCTTGGAGGTCCTGGATTGAATGGGTGAGAGCTGACAGGCGGGATCCCAAAGAGTTCAAGGCATCAATCAGGTTAGCAGGTTCCATCTTCTATATATTGGCTCACTCGTACTGTTACGAAAAATGTAAGCTATCTGGATACTACACTCTGGGCAAGAAGAAGCCCAGAGGTTAGCAAATAGCTAAATATACTGTAAGTAAGAGAAGATGAGAAAGAACCCGCGCAAGCAAAATAATAGAAGGTCTGAACCCACTAGGAACCAAAACCACGGGTGATACAATATGGGCAGACCAAGACAGATTAAGGGCTAAGGCAGGCCTGAATAAGAGGCTCTAAGAGGAGTTCTGGCAAGACCCCAGGCTCTATGAGGAGTACTGGCAAGGCTGGGCTGAAGAAGAGGCTCTAAGAGGAGTTCTGGACAAGGACTAAAAAGGGACTATCCGAGAGAAGAAACCCCGACGAGTGAGCAGAGAGGAAGGAGAGAGACCGGAATATATATCCCTAGGCGTCTGTCGTCATGACGCTCCGACGTTAGAAGAATCCGGAAGTACAGCCGCGCCGACCAATGCGCATGCGCGCGGGGGAAACCCGGAAGAGAAGACAGAGGCGGCCGAAAACATAGAGAAAGAGGACAGAGAGCCGAACCGAGCGACAAGAGAGAGAGGTGCGAACATAACACCAACCAGGGAAAAACGTCCACAGTTTTTGAGTAAACAGTCTTAGGGCCAGACAAGGACTCAAGTAACAGGTAGGATTCATTACAACTTGCTTCTCTGATTCTGGCAGTTAGGATCTATTTTAGTGTGGATCACTTCAGCTGTCTTTAGAGTTTGGCCATACACCTGCTGCTGGCTCCAGCCAAATCTCTCAATAGAGATGGTACCAGTGGTGGTTTGGATCCCTGCTACCAAATGTGACAGTACCAGGATTTACCAGCCCCTTTTGGGGTTGTCATTTCTGGCAAGGTAAGTTAATTTGCATTTGCAGTGGCTGAGGTGAGAATCCCCAGCCCAAATCCCCTCCAGAAATACAATCAAGACTTGAATTAAAAATAATAGGGCAGTACAACCTTTAGTGGTGAAACACACTGCTTATATACACTTCCATAAACTCTATCAAGATGAGAATCCAAATTAGGGCTTGGAATAATGTTATCACAGCTGACCAATCAGGAGAAGTCAGGGGGGAACCAATCAGAGAAAGTTATTTAGAGTGTCTCTTTTCAAGCCATGCTAGGTAAATTCCTTCCATTCCTTTGTTATGAGAGCACATGGTGGAGGCTGGTCTGAGCATACCACATCCACTGGGAAACACAGAACAACACACCAAATTGTAACACAGGGGACACATAACATGGGGTACATTGTAAAAGGGACATGGCAGCAGGGAGCAGGGTGCTGGGCTTAACCTTTATTTAGGGGGGAACTCTGGTTCTCATACTACTACCATATACTTAGATTACAAATTATGTGACTTCCAGGGTTAAGAGAAGGAGTGAATTAGAGGACCTGCTCAATCTGGTCACTATGCCACTTTGTGTTCCAATGTAATTATGTTACCCATCATTGTGATATGTTTTTTGGGGACCAGGAACCAGACAGACACAATAATGTAAAGTGCAAAACACCTTTATTAAAATAACAAAAGCAAAATCGTGATCCAAAAGCGTAAACCAAAAGACAAGCCAGGGTCAGGAACCAAGACAGGTACTCAGCCAAGCCGGGGTCAGGAATACGGAGATCAGCAATGTCAGGAACAAGCCAGGGAGTCAGGAACCAGAAGGGACATCAGAAGAAGCCAGATCATACACAGGAAATCAGGAACACTCTTGCAGCCAGAAGCAAACACAAGGGCAATCAGGTAGTGAGCCAAGCTGCTTTAAATACCCTCGGAGGATTGGCTGTTGGCTGCTAACAGTCAGGTGAGCAAACACAGAGAGGTCAGCTGATCAGCCTGATCCAGGTAGCAGTAATGGATAGCAGAGCACTGGATTAGCTCAGACAGCAGAATCGAGCAGCAGAGTAGATCAACTCAGCCAAACCTTGACAATGGTCAAAGAACTAACTTTGGTAACACTGAAATCTAGACATACCCTTTACTTTTCTTGCCCAGTTTATAACCACTTCTCTAGAAAGCTACCAGACTACCTGAGCAGTATGATTACTCCAACTCTCCATACTAACTATAACCTCAGCTCCACTACTAACAACTCACTGACTATTCCACACTACCTGAGCAGTATGATCATTCCAGATCTCCATACTAACTATAACCTCCACTACTAACAACTCACTGACTATTCCACACTACCTGAGCAGTATGATCACTCCAGGTGTCCATACTAACTATAACCTCCACTACTAACAACTCACTGACTATTCCACACTACCTGAGCAGTATGATCACTCCAGATCTCCATACTAACTATAACCTCCACTACTAACAACTCACTGACTATTCCACACTACCTGAGCAGTATGATCACTCTATCTCTTCATACTAACTATAACCTCCGCTCCACTGCTAACAACTCACTGACTATTCCACGCTACCTGAGCAGTATGATCACTCCAGATCTCCATACTAACTATAACCTCCGCTTCACTGCTAACAACTCACTGACTATTCCACACTATCTGAGCAGTATGATCACTCCAGAGCTCCATACTAACTATAACCTCCACTCCACTGTTAACAACTCACTGACTATTCCACACTACCTGAGCAGTATGATCACCCCAGATCTACATACTAACTATAACCTCCACTAACAACTCACTGACTATTCCACACTACCTGAGCAGTATGATCACTCCAGATCTCCATACTAACTGTAACCTCCACTCCACTGCTAACAACTCACTGACTATTCCACACTACCTGAGCAGTATGATCACTCCAGATCTCCATACTAACTATAACCTCCACTACTAACAACTCACTGACTATTCCACACTACCTGAGCAGTATGATCACTCCAGATCTCCATACTAACTATAACCTCCACTACTAATAACTCACTGACTATTCCACACTACCTGAGCAGTATGATCACTCCAGATCTCCATACTAACTATAACCTCCACTACTAACAATTCACTGACTATTCCACACTACCTGAGCAGTATGATCACTCCAGATCTCCATACTAACTATAACCTCCACTGTTAACAACTGACTGACTATTTCAAACTACAAGAAAGAAAATTCTGATCTCCTCCCAGTCTTAAATCCCTGAAAAGGATTGCTTCTTTGTATTTAAAAATAACATGTAACTGCATATAAAAATGTTTATTTATTATTAATATATGTATATATTATATATAATATATATATATATATATATATATATATATATATATATATATCGCTACTCTGTGAAGCTCCCTGTGTGTGTAACCGCACATGCGCAGTAGAGACAGCTGGAACAATGCAGTCATGTGCAGTAGAATCTGGCCAAAAGCGCTGATCTGGAGTGGGAAGTCTCTTATCCCGGCTCCGAGGCAGCAGTGGAGGACGTTGGGTGGAACTTTAGCCCGTGTATACGGGCTTTCATACTAGTATATGTATCCAGGAACACGAGAAATATCTCAATGTACTTTCTGGCAAACTCATTCTAAATAAATAATTCCTATAGGAAGAACCTTCTTGTATAGACATAAACTTTTGCATCCCGTCTGCTTTTAATAAACTTCTAAATTGTTTTCTAACCATAAACTCACATTATTTAGCAGGAAGATTCTTTATTTTAATTCTTTCTTTAACAGCTCAGAAGGAATGTCACCTCCTCTTCAACTCTATATGCAAGAGTTGTCTGCCAAAGTACACAGCAGCTTTCCAAACCTGTTTGTACAGCCATGATCCCTCTAGAGGTGCATCAAAGTAATGTCTTTCTGGAGAAGGTCGCTGAATTTGTTATCACACAGTAAAATATCATCTTAGCCTCTCACAGCTTCCATGAAACCTGCTGGCTGGTGTGAATCCTGCTGTGCTTGGATACTGTGACTCTTTCTTCCCCAAACAAGAGGGAGAAATGTGCTGTTAAAATAAGCAGACTTGATTTACTAGTGCAGCATATGTCTAATGCCTATCTACTAAGCTATGTACTCCTACAATTATCCACTTAAAGGGATAGTAAAGTTTCATAATAAAAGCAGCTCTAATTAATCATCATAGTATTTGGACTTTGGAGAGTGTTATTTCAATTCTGTCAGAGTTGTAGTTCAAGAGTAATTCAATGACTAAGTATCCCCCTCCCTCCCCTTTTACTGATGTAACACTGCTCAGCCAGATCAGAAGGGAGGTGCCCAGGTAGACTGCAGAGAGGGACAATCTTCAATTAAGATAAGGGAAAAACCTGAAAAACTTGTCAAGGGGGGGGGGGGCTTTCATTGTTCTCATAGGAAGAAGATTGTCCCCTGCTGTTATCTGCCTGGTCTATGGACTGGATTCCACATCTGAGAAGAGATGGCTTACACTAGGTAAAAGGGGCGGGAGGGGGAAACTTTGTTTATGAATATCTCTCAAACCATAAAGGTTTGAGAGATAAGACTTATATCGTTCTTCATGTTTTTTTAATGCCTACAAAATAAAATAAAGTTAAAACAAAGTATTACTATCCCTTTAAAGGAGCAGCAACACATTGTAGTAATAACTCCCTGTTACCATACAATGTCTAGCAGGGAAGGGCTGGCAACTTGTGGCCTGGGGGGCAAAATACAATCTACAGGCCCATTTGTACTATTGTTCCAGCCCACTCCCTTTTGTTAATTTTAAAACCGGCTTAATGTTGTGAAGTAAGGCAAATGATACCACGCACCTTACAGCTGAAATAGACTAGACTAGGGTTACTAGACTTGTGCGAATCGGTTTGTCAAAATTCGTATTTTGGACAAATAAGGGTGATTCTGAGCCATTCGGACTCATCAAAAATCTTAGAGCCATTCATTTTTAGAAGCCGAATCTGAACATTACTGGGCAGAAATTCGTTACAAGATTTTGATGTTCGGATAACGTTCTTCCCGCGCCTGTGCTACTTTCTCTCACTCTCTAGTCCAATTAGCTTCTTCGTTTCAAGATGGGGGTTGGACTAATGCCATCACAGACACCCAGACAGCTCCTGCATTTCCCGTTAGTGTGCATTGTGTTGTTGGAGCTCAGAGAAAGAGGAAGCAGATAGAGAGTGTCCAATGTTGTGTAGGTAGGCAGATAGGCATAGGCAGGCAGCCAGCATTAGTGCCAGTTGCCACTGCAAGGGAGAGTCACCTTTGTTCCTGTGTAAAATATGACAATTAAAATTAGGAGTTTGTTTGAATAATTTGGAGAGTGACACAATCTCACAGTTGTGTAGGGACTGGGAGGCCTACTATCTTACAGCCACCGCAAGGGAGAATCATCATTGCTCCAGTGTTAAAAATTCAACTTAGGAGTCTGCCTGAATAATTTGCAGAGTGACACAAACTCACAGTTGTGTAGGGACTGGGAGACCTACTATCTTACAGCCACCGCAGGGGAGAATCATCATTGCTTCAGTGTTAAATATAAAAATTAAACATAGGAGTTTGTTTGAATAATTTGCAGTGACACAATCTCACAGTTGTGTAGTGATTGGGAGGCCTACTACCTTACAGCCACAGCAAGGGAGAATCATCATTGCTCCAGTGTTAAAAATTCAACTTAGGAGTTTGTTTGAATAATTTGCAGAGTGACACAAACTCACAGTTGTTGTGTGGCCAGGTTATAAAATTATCAAATTATTATAGTACACTACCTACCTATCTGTACTGGATTTGAGTCCTAGTGAGCAACCTGATTTTCTTCGCCCTGGTACCAGCTGCGGTGACCCAGCAACCACCAACACCACCACAGTGATGTTGCTTTCAAGAACAGCTGGCAGCAGGCAGGGAAAGAAGAGTACTAGTACTAGTCAGACTCAGCAGCAGCACTCCAACACAAAAAATAAAAACAAGAAGGGAACTGCAGGCCGTTCTACCTCTACTAGTAGGGTAGAGAGGTCCAGGCCCTCCTCTGAGACCATGAAGCAGCCGTCACCTGTGTCTCGTCAGCATTTTGGTCATGATCCCCCAAGAACCACCTGCACAATGGCTAGTGCCACTGGCAGTTTAATAACGACCTCCGCTACAGCCATATCTATAAACGCGGGATTTTTACAACGAACATCCATGTAAGCAGCCAAAACGGAAATTATTGCAGTATTTGGATAACATTTTTCCTGCCACCACTGTCACTGCCACTGAGAGCATTTATACTCCAGAAAATTTTATTGACTCTATTGAGGGAGATAGTTTACCATTTCCCGGTATCCACCAGGCACAAGAGGGAATTGAGCAGGTCTCCTAAAAATCTGATGCTGATGATGACTTTTCTCACTGTGAAAACCTACAAGAGGTGGGAGAAGAAGAATCTGAGGAATCAAGGCCTTCTAAGCTTGATTTGTCCCATGAGCTTGATTTTTCCAGTGACCTTGATTATTCCCCAGAGCTTAATTTTTCACTTGCTTCCCATAGTACTGTTTCTCTAGTTATACTTGTGTCTTCTATTGACAACTCAACACCTGACTTTCCAGTTCCATTTGATTCTCCCAGCCAGGTAGTAGCTGCTAGTGTCTCCACCATCAGTACCACTGTTACTCCACAATCCTCCTCCAATCCCAGTCCCAACATCCCTGCTGCCATCTTTAAGTCTACTGGTATCCCTGTAACAGCACTTAGAAAGAGACGTGGTGGCACTACTACATTTACCAGTGTAACACTTACCACCAGTAGGCAGCAGGAGAAAAGGCAGGGGGGATCATGCCATATCTGGTCCTAGTAAGAGTAGCAGACAGTCACAGCCCATCCCAAAAACAATACAGGCCACACTGGAAGATTTTGCTGGGTTTCATTCCAAGGGGATGTGCAGACAGCAGTTCATTAAATCACACACCTCATTGCACAGCTCATAGCTATTGGGGGTGCTACTTTTAATTTGGTGGACGGGGAGACCTTCAAGCAACTTATGGAGGCTGTCGCACCCAGATATAAAATTCCATCCTGCACCACATTTAGTAGAACTATAGTGCCCTCACTGTACCGGTCTTGAGTTGGTCTCTTGAAGGACCTGCTAGGAAAGGCTGCTGGACAGTCAATGCACTTTACCACTGACTTATGGAGTGCTCCGAGTGGCCAGCATGGCTTCCTGTCATTGACAGCACATTGGTAGCAGCCCAATGTGTTGCAAGACACACCGATAGCAACAACAAGTTCAGGTGCAGTATCCAAGCAGGCAGGGCACCACTCTTTCCTCCTCCTCCATGCTGAGGTAATGGATCAGCAGCACACCTGCAGAACATGGTGGCACAATGGCTAAGGGAGCAGGCAGGCACACAGGTGCAAATGGGGTTTGTGGTTACTGATGGTGCAGCTAACATGATCAAGGCTCTCTGGGATGGCAGATTTGTTGGTGTGTGCTGCTCAGCGCATGTTCTGCATCTAGTAGTGAAGGCTGCTCTAGAGGATGGCAGTAACACTGGAAAATTGCCAGCACTTCTGGAGTCGTGCTGACAAATTGCTGGCCACTTCCACTGAAGCAACAAAGATAGCCAGCTCCTCAGGGAGGAACAGAAAAAGGCAGACCTCCCAGAGCACCGCCTAAAACAAGATATTGTAACCAGGTGGAACTCCACCTTAGATATGCTAGAGCTTATCCTGAAACAGAAAAAGGCAATTCATGCAATGTCATGTCACCATTTCATCGACAGTAACAGAACGCTGGGCAGGGCTGACTGGGCCCTGATAGAACAGGTAGTGACAGTCCTTACTCCTTTCCATGCATTGATGAAAATTTTGAGCAAAGAGAACGCTGGCCTGGCAGAAGTCATTCCCCTCTTCATGCACCTCTCCTTAAAATTGGATGATTTCCTTGCCCATAGGGAATGCTTGCCTGGTGCTGAGGGTAATATACTTCCCGATGTTGCTGCCCTTGTAACGAGGCTGAAGAAGGAACTGACTCAGTGCATGGAAGAGCGCATGGACAATTGCCCCGAGTTAATGCTTGCCACAATGTGCGATCCACTAAATCAAAGGCAAGGTGGCACTTACTTCCAATTCACTCACTGCCTGGAGGGAACAATTGATAGCGTGGGTGCATGAGAGGCAAAGATAATACAAGATGCAGACACAGGAGGCGGGAGAAGATTCCGCAGATGAGCTGGAGGCGTGTGGTGGTCCTCCAGGATCTATCAGTAGCAGCACCAGTAGCACGTCATCTTCTTCCAGTGGAGCAGCTTCTACTTTTTATGCTGAGGCAATAGACAGATTATGCTTCAGACAAAACAAATAGCTCCCAATCAGTAGAAAAAGTGCTGATTTTGAGGTTAAGGCTTCCCTTGCAGAACTTTCTTTGCCCCCAAGTACAGATCCCTTGACTCTGGGATAACAAGAGGGCTGTGTGTCCTACTTTGTCCCTGATATCCCAGGAGTGAGCTGGTATTTTCCGTAAACTGGAAACATACTTAGCCCCCAGTGCTCTCAATTGGCCTACTAGCTCATGGAGTAAATGACTTTTTAAAAGTCAACCTGCCAAAGCTGGGTTACCGTGCTCTCAGGTTTGATGCAGATTAGAAAAACAAAAAGGTCTTAATCTAGAATCATCCATAGTACCATAATACTCTGAGCGCTCCAGCTTACCCAGCTCTAGAACAGTGGTTGGTTGGGCAGAGGACACCCCCTGACTTGGTGGGACACAGGGGGAATTTAAAGTCTAAATTGTTGTCCCACTATGCAGGATGTTCAGTCTGGCTTTGCAGTATCTATTTACTGAGTCCTGCCTGCTCCAGTGTTCTGCAGTTCTGGCTACATCTTCAGTGTTACTGTCATCCTGAGTCTGCCTCGCACCAGACTTCCTCAGTCACTGTATCCATCTACTGACTGAGTCCTGCCTGCTCCAGTGTTCAGCAGTATGCTGCTGCCAACATCTACAGTGTTGCTGTCATCCTCAGTTTTGTAGTCTAACTGTAATCTAAGAAAAGTCGTATGTCTATGAGTCCTGCTTGCTCCAGACTTCCTCAGTTTTGAAGTCTAACTCTATTCTAAGAAAAGTCATATATCTATGAGTCCTGCCTGCTCCAGTCATCCTCAGTTTTGTAGCCTAACTCTATTCTAAGAAAAGTCGTATATCTATCTACTAAGTCCGCCCTGCACCAGTAATCCTCAGTCTTCCTTCAAATAGCTACATCCATGCTACATCTACAGTACCATAAGTCTAAAGCTCTGCCTTACCCTGTTCCACCATCTTCATTTAGACCCTGGAAATGGTCCCATTTATTTTTAGTTATCTAATTTTGATGTTATTGTATGTTTAAAAGCATGGTGAATTTGGCCGAATAATTTCGCCCGAGTAGAACAGGTCCTGTCCGAATTTCGGATCAGCCGAATTAAAAAAAAAATTTGTCTGAAATCGAATTTTACCAAAAATATTTGCCCTGCACAAGTCTAAGTGTTACTACAGAGCTTACAATTTAAGTAAAGCTGCACTAGTGATACCATAGAGCTTACAAGGAAATGGGTTATGCTACTAGTGTGGATAATTTTGGATTGTAGCTCTGTGGTATCACTAGTGTAGCTCCATTTCAATTGTAAGCTCTGTGGTATCACTAGTGTAGTTGCATTTCAGTTGTAAGCTCTGTGATATCACTAGTGTAGCTCCATTTCAATTGTAAGCTCTGTGGTATCACTAGTGTAGCTCCATTTCAATTGTAAGCTCTGTGGTATCACTAGTGTAGCTACATTTCAGTTGTAAGCTCTGTGGTATCACTAGTGTAGCTTAATTTCACCTGTAAGCTCTGTGGTATCACTAGTGTAGTTCCATTTCAGTTACATGCTCAGTGGCATCACTAGTGTAGCTTAATTGCAGTTGTAAGCTCTGTGGTATCACTAGTGAAGTTCCATTTCAGTTGTAAGCTCTGTGGTATCACTAGTGTAGTTACATTTCAGTTGTAAGCTCTGTGGTATCACTAGTGTAGCTCCATTTCAGTTGTAAGCTCTGTGGTATCACTAGTGTGGCTCCATTTCACCTGTAAACTCTGTGGTATCACTAGTGTAGCTCCATTTCACCTGTAAGCTCTGTGGTATCGCTAGTGTAGATCCATTTCAGTTGTAAGCTCTGTGGTATCACTAGTGTAGCTCCATTTCAGTTGTAAGCTCTGTGGTATCACTAGTGTAGCTCCATTTCACCTGTAAGCTCTGTGGTATCACTAATGTATCTCCATTTCAGTTGTAAGCTCTGTGGTATCACTAGTGTAACTCAGTTTCCCCTGTAAGCTCTGTGGTATCACTACTGTATCTACATTTAACTTGTAATTTCTGTGGTATCAATAGTGAAACTCCATTTCACCTGTAAGCTCTGTGGTATCACCAATGTACTCAGTTTCAATTGTAAGCTTTGTGGTATCAGAAATGTAGCTCCATTTCACCTGTAAACTCTATGGTATCACCAGTGTACTCCATTTCACCTGTAAGCTCTGTGGTATCACAAGTGTAGCTCCATTTATAGTTGAAGATTGAGTGATGTAGTGTCCTGCAGGCCCAGACATATGAATGGCCCAGGGGGAAATTGCCCCATTGCCCCCCCAGGCCAGCCCTCCCCTAATGGCCGCTATGAATTTGTAAATGGTAATCATATCACCCCTTAGACATCTCTTCTCTAATGTAAACAAACCCAGTTTGGCTAGTCTCTCTTTATAACTCAGATCCTCCAATCCCTTTATCAGTTTTGTTGCATGTTTCTGCACTTTTATTAGTTTAATAATGTATTTTTTTAATACTGGTCCCCAAAACTGTATACCATATTCCAGATAAGGCCTTACCAAGGATTTATACAGAGGTAGGATAATATTAGCATCCCTTGCATCTACACCTCTTTTTATGCAGGCTAGTACTCTAATTGCTCTTGCAGCAGCTGAGTGACTCTGCACACTGCTGTGAAGTCTATTGTCTATCAGTACTCCTAAATTTTTCTCTAATGAGGATTCCCCCATGAAGTTTATCATTTATTGTATATGTAGCATGTTTGTTTCTACAACCCAAATACATAATCTTACATTGAAATGTAACCTGCCCATTCACTCAGTTTATCCAAATCTTTCCATGGAGAAAAAAAAACATCCTTCTCTGTATGTATTTACATACACAGCTTAGTGTCATCAGCAAAGACTGAGACATTTCTTTCAATTCCCACTTCTAGATCATTAATTAACAAATTAAAAATAATTGGACCCAGGACTTAACCCTGTGGCACTCCACTAATAACTTTAGACCAACTTGAAAAGTTTCCATTTACAACAACTCTCTGCCTTCTATTATTCAACCCGTTCTCTATCCATGCACAGATAACACCACCCAAAGCGAAGCCTTATGTGGCAACCTGTTGGGAAGAACCTAGGAAGACACACAGGAGAAAGAGACACTTGAGATGTTTACTAATCTTGTGTGGTCCTTTCTTCTCCAAAGTGACCCAGGAGCAAATAAACACATGGAAAAGAAGATCCGTGTCCATCCTGTGGTTTATTAGACAAGAATCGCACTTACCAAAGAAGGGGATTTGCCGTTCTCTTTAATAATGTAGAAGTAATAAATGTTAACATATACAAAATAACTACTGGTGATCCGTAAACTTTTGGCCACCGTCCAGGGCACATTCAAAGCAGATGTGATCATCCAGATGGGAACTAAAGTGTATTTTCTAGAGAGCAACGAGGGCAGAAGAATTAGATACAATTAATCATTCTGTTCTTTGGGAGGCTGTTTATTGTCCAGATGAAATAGGAATTTGGACAATGTTCAGTCCCATGTCTGACCTTCAACATCTCCACACACTTTTTTTTACTTAATTTACTTCTCTTGGGCTGGATAATTATCTGCTGGGTAATCGATGTGCTGTGATGGAATTTAATCCAGCTGTATATTTGGTGGATATATTTATTATAGGTAAATACATTTCATATTATTCAGAGAAACATTTTAAACTCAAAATAATGTTCTGCAGAACAGAAACAAATTAGCAAAACGTGCCAGACTGTGCCAACAAGAAATAAAAGCTATTTTACTAGTACAACATAAAGGGCAGTTTCTAATTATTGTATAAATTAACTAGAATTATCTTAGGATGACAGGTCCAATTTTTGACATATGTAATATATCACCTGGTGTATGGTATTTGTCATATGTTTTATGCTGTTTTTCAGTGGACTTGGGCAGAGCAGATTTCCAGTGCACTCATCAGGAAGCTGTAGTGTATTGTGAAGGGCACAGAAGGTGTTCCAATAACACAAGGGGTTCGTACCAGGGAACCTTCACAAATCTGCTGACCATGAGATTCTTGAAATTAACCCTTGACATTCCTAAGAACATAGATTCTAATCGATATTGCCCTGCTTGTTCTACCCCAGTGGTGTTCAGTCGCTCCACAAGGAATCCATAACATAGTACAACTCAGATATATCACTGAGACAAGAACGGAAAAGGACGCGGAGCTATCTAAAAGTAAATCTGTATTGAATCAACAGGTTAATAACCCCTGATTTAGATGTCACTCAGCAGATTTACAACAATGAAACAGGAGACAAATATAGTGAAGTTGATGCCTTTATTGGCTAACTAAGCAGATTTAGGATGCAAGCTTTCAAACCTCTTAGGTCTCTTCCTCAGGGAAGATACCTAAGTGGTCTTGAAAGCTTGCATCCTAAATCTGCTTAGTTAGCCAATAAAGGCATCAACTTCACTATATTTGACTCCTGTATTTCTATGGCTAACACGATACCAACTCTCATCAGATTAACACTAAAAAAACAGCCTAAAAAGATGGACTTTTCATTTAAAATTCTAACCTTGTTATCTGCAGGTTAGACTCAAATCCAAATTTTACAGAGACATAAAATGCCTTATCAATGTCTCAGTCTCCCTTTACAACAGACACCTCATTCAGATTGCAAGACGAGATCTATGTACAGGTCCAATGACAGCAAAACGCACAGTATCATTTTTCTGTCCTTATTTAAAAGAAATCAGGTACAGAAGTCAGTTATTCTCACCATCTCAATGTCGGCACTACTATGTGAGGTTTTTGTTGTAAAAGGAGATTGAGACTTTGATAAGGCATTTTATGTCTATGTGAAATCTGAACTGAAGTCTAACCTGGGGGTACCAAGATTAGAAGTTACAAGGAAAAATACATTTTTAAGGCTGTTTCATGTCTGGATACCTGGTGAGTGCCATCTGAAGCGGGGATTACTAACCTGTTGATTCAATACAGATATACTCTCAGATGGGTCTGCTCTCTGCTCCATTTGTATCTCTGTTATAGTTACTGTGGTTTACTGTGGATACATGCACTTCCACTGGTGCTGGAAAAAGGGCTGCGTTCCAAGATGGGGATCTAACATTTTAAAATATTGCTAGTCACCAGGGGAGGGCTGGCAACTTGTGGCCCAGGGGGCAAATTCAGTCAAGTGGGCCATTTCTATATAGCTCAAGCCCACTGTCCCAGCCCACCCCCTTTTGTTAATTTTAAAATTGGCATTAATGTTTTGAAGTAAGGCAACTGATACCACATAGCTTACAGCTGAAATGAGGCTACACTAGTGCGCTCCTACAAAGCTTACAATTTAAGTAACAAGGGAATGGGTTATGCCACTAGTGTAGCTCCATTTGGATTGTTCCTCTGTAGTGTTGTTTGTGTAGCTCCATTTGAATTGTAAGCCCTATGTTATCACTAGTGTAGCTCCATTTCAATTGTAATCTCTATGTTATCACTAGTGTAGCTCCATTTGAATTGTAAGCCCTATGTTATCACTAGTGTAGCTCCATTTCAATTGTAATCTCTATGTTATCACTAGTGTAGCTCCATTTGCAGCAGCAATTGGGAGATTTAGTGAGGAGCAGTGGCCCACCAGCCCAGACATATGACCGGCCCAGGGGGCAATTGCCCCCCTGCCCCCCAGGCCAGCCCTCCCCTGCTGGTCACCTACATGTCCATACGTCAGGGAAAAGAGAATTTCCTATTGATACACTTTATCATTTATTACAAACTAGTTGAACAGCCCGTGTACACGGGCCACAGTGCCAGGCAACAGCCGCGGTGCAGTCATGCACAGCAGAGACTCCACGCGGCACGGCTGATAACGGAGTGGGGCACTCCGAATTCAGACGGTCTGAATTCGGAGTGTCCTGCTCCATTTTCATCTGCGGCATGGGCAGTCTGTACTGCACACGATGGCTTCTGACAAACATACATTAGTGAATTATTATATAGGATGGAAACAAAGGAACTTTCCTGTTACATTTCATCTTGGTATGGAAATGGTTATCTTTTAGACGTTATATGATCTTTGAACTAACATATAGATAAACTGATATATCAGTGTGTAGCATACACATATATCCTTGATTTGTTCTCACTATTTTATTCCATGTATCCATCTACTTATATTGTTACTAGTTGAACAGCCCATTACATGAGCCACAGTGCCACTGCCACCCGGTCGCGGGGCAATCTCGCGCAGTGGAGACTGCCCGCGCCACTGCTGATACAGAGCTGGACGCTCCTTCAGAGCACCCAGCTCTGTATCAGCCATGGCGCAGGCAGTCTCTACTGCTCATGTCGCAGCGTTACACATGATTTAGCGAATTATTATATAGGATTTTTTCAGTACAACCCACATTGACACGAGCGCTTTCGATCTTCCTTTAGATAGATAGATATTACTGCCTGCACACAGACAAGACAAACAAGACTTCCTGGTACAAATGTCACCAGTTTAGAATATTAATAAGCAGTTCATTGACTCAGATCATATATTCGGAAACACCAAACTCTCTCACCCTGAAAATTGGGACCTTCACACTGAGATTTGGCTAATTTTCTTTAATTATATTCAAATGGTGGCTCTGTAGGGGTATAGCATTAGTCCTCACTTGACAGTTGCGGCCAGGAGCAGGATCCCTGCTACCGGATCTTAGATCTATAATGTAATATTCAAACATATTCCGGCGCTTCCCCCAGTGAGTTTATCAGACAGAAACAAACACTATGCAATCCCTTATCTCAATAAAAATATATTTATTCCAATAACCTTCTCGGGTTATGCGTCCACAATCCGAGAAAGTCAATAACATGTAACACAATAGAGCAAACTCACAGAGCTGTAACAATCCCAAAAATGTTGGAAATAACAGCAACTTCATCATAACCATATAACGGTAGTGAATCTACTCTTACAATTATACTTTTGTAGGTGACTATATTCACAATACTTAAAAAAGTTTAATATCAAAAATTATTCATATAACAATCTTCCTGCTATTGTTAAAAAACACCTTAATTATATCTATTCCGAGAAGGTTATTAGAATAAACTAGCAATGTGGGACGGCGTTGCCCGTCATGTTATGACCATTGGGCGCACGTGTGTGAAATGCAGACACACTGATAAACACAGACATATGCAACACACAGGCAGACACATACCATACATCCCAAGTGTCCCTCTTTAGGAGGGACAGTCCCTCTTTGAGGGCCAAATCCCTCTGTCCCTCTTTCCCACCCTGTTGTCCCTCTTTTTAGGAGGTCAGACTGTGTGCAGGGCCGGCTCCACCTATAGGCGAGGTAGGCGCCAGCCTAGGGCGCACACGTACTGGGGGCGCCGGCATGCAGCGGAGAAGAGCTGCGCCCGCACACACCACGCCGGGAAGCACAACACAATCAGATCTGTGTTGCTACAGTGCTCCGTCATTGGGTCGGATCTTTAGTAATGCAGAGTGCGCCGGGAGTCATGATCTCCCGCCTCGCTCTGCATTACTGAAGAGAAGACTGCGCGGGAGCTACAGGTATGTGATGGGGGGCAAGTTGGAACTGAAGGGGCATAGTGGAGCTGCTGGGGGCAAGTTGGAGTGGATGGGGGGCAAAGTGGAGCTGATGGGGGAAAGTTGGAGCTGATAGGGGAAAGCTGGAGCTGAGGGGGCATAGTGGAGCTGGTGGGGGCAAGTTGGAGCTGGTGGGGGCAAAGTGGAGCTGATGGGGGTAAGTTGGAGCGGATGAGGGTCAAAGTGGAGCTGATGGGGGCAAGTTGGAGCTGAGGGGGTAAAGTGGAGCTGAGGAGGGGCAAAGTGAAGCTGAGGGGGGGCAAAGTGAAGTTGAGGGGGGGCAAAGTGGAGCTGAGGGGGGGCAAAGTGGAGCTTGAAGGGGGGGCAAAGTGGAGCTGGTGGGGGCAAGTTAGAGCAGATGGGGGGCAAGTTGGAGCGGATGGGGGCAAGTTGGAGCTGATAGGGGCAAGTTGGAGCTGCTGGGGGCATAGTGGAGCTGCTGGGGGCAAAGTGGAGCCGATGGGAGTAAGTTGGAACTGATAGGGGAAAGTTGTAGCTGAGGGGGCATAGTGGAGCTGGTGGGGGCATAGTGGAGCTGGTGGGGGCAAAGTGGAGCGGATGGGGGGCAAAGTGGAGCTGATGGGGGCAAGTTGGAGCTGAGGGGGCAAAATGGAGCTGATGGGGGTAAGTTGGAGCGGATGGGGGTCAAAGTGGAGCTGATGGGGGCAAGTTGGAGCTGAGGGGGCAAAGTGGAGCTGAGGGGGGGCACGTTAGAGCAGATGGTGGGCAAAGTGGAGCTGATGGGGGCAATTTGTAGCGGATGGGAGGCAAAGTGGAGCTGATGATGGCAGGTTGGAGCTGATGGTGGCATAGTGGAGCTGCTGGGGGCATAGTGGAGCTGCTGGGGGGCAAAGTGGAGCCGGTGGGGGCACGTTAGAGCAGATGGGGGGCAAAGTGGAGCTGATGGGGGCAATTTGGAGCGGATGGGGGTCAAAGTGGAGCTGATGGTGGCAAGTTGGAGCTGCTGGGGGGCAAAGTGGAGCCGGTGGGGGGCAAAGTGGAGCTGGTGGGGGCAATTGGAGGTGGTGGGGGTCAAAGTGGAGCTGATGGGGGCAAGTTGGAGCTGAGGCGGCAAGTTGGAATTGATGGGGGACAAAGTGGAGCTGATAGGGGCAAAGTGGAGCTGGTGGGCCAAAGTGAAGCTGATAAGGGGCAAGTTGGAGCTGGTGGGGGGCATCCCTTACAGGCATCTCCAGACCAGGGGCAGACTGGCCCAGGGGGCAGAGAGAGGACAATCATGAAAAGAGGTGGGGTATAAGTAGGCGGGGTATAAAGGGGTGGGGCACAAGGGGCAGAGCAAAATGGGCAGCAAAATTAGGTTTTGCCTAGGGTGGCAAAAATCCTTGCACCAGCCCTGACTGTGTGGTGTGTATTACTTTGCTCTACAGCAATAAAGCAATAAACTTCAGTATTTGTGTTTATACATTAGTCTGTGCAAATAAAATACTTTGGTCTTGCACTAAATCATTTATTCAGTTACATAAATAGCCAGTAATAGGTCATGAAATAACCTAAAAATTCTTACTAATGCCCTGCCCACCAGCCACGCCCCCAACAATATCACCTAAAACTAACGTGTCCCTCTTTGGCCATGTGAAATGTTGGGAGGTATGCACATACACACAGTGAGCGGCAGAAACATGCAAAAGACACGCACACACACACAGACACACTGGAGATGCACACATGGACACACATATGTAACAGAGATGTACACACACACAGACACACGCAACATATATACGCAGAAACACATGTGTGCATGAGTTGTGTACCCCTCTGGCACTCAAATGGTTAAGGTATAGAGAGGCATGTGAGAGTTCAATAGCAGTGGGAAGTGTATTCATACCTGGGAACATTGACTTGTGTAGTCCCTAGAGGGGACTGATGTGGTGCTGATGTGGAGAGACAAATGGGGCAATCTGGGTTAAAAGTGGGCGGGGCTTAATCGCAAGTAGGGGGCGGGGCTTAAGAGAAATGTGTAAAAGTGTTAGTAATAGGCTGGGGAAGGAGGAGAAGTGGGAGGGAAATGCAGGTTTACAGTGTGAGGGGTTTGAACACACTCCCTGAGGGGTAAAGCTTGATACACAACCCTGTGGCAGTCAGTGGGTTAAGTGTGTACCTGATGGCTGTCTGTCCTGTGTCTTGCATGGCAAATGATGATAGTGAAGAAATAATTGCGCAGTGAGGACCTACCTTAACCCTTTGAGTGCCATTTTGTTCACCTGGTGCTGTCACACCCTTCTGTGGCTATACTACAGGTCCTGCTGAGGCCACTGGGAGTCAGGGTGAGTGACTGTGTGTCAGCCATATTTCTTTCTGGCTTTGTGTGTGTGTATGGGTGTTTGGTGCTGTGTGAGTGGGGCATGTGTGTGTAATACCTGTGAACTTTTACTTGTGGAGTCCCTCATGTGGTGCTGATGTGGAGAGAGCAATGGGGCAATTTGGGTTAACAGTGGGTGGGGCTTAATCGCGAGTAGGGGGCGGGGCTTAACATAAATGTGGAAAAGTGTTAGTAATAGGCTGGGGAAGGAGGAGAAGTGGGAGGGAAATGCAAGTTTACAGTGTGAGGGGTTTGATCACACTCCCTGAGGGGTAAAACTTGATAAACAAACCCTGTGGCAGTCAGTGTGTTAAGTGTGTACCTGATGGCTGTCTGTCCTGTATCTTGCATGGCAAATGATGACAGTGAAGAAAGAATTCAGCAGAGGGCCTACCTTAACCCTTTGAGTGCCATTTTGTTCCCCTGGTGCTGCACTACAGGTCCTGCTGAGGCCACTGGGAGTCAGGGTGAGTGACTGTGAGTGTGTCAGCCATATTTATTTCTGGCTTTGTGTGTGTATGTGGTGCTGTGTGTGTAAGTGGAAGCATGTCTGTTTGGTGCTGTGTGAGTGGGGCATGTGTGTGTGTGGTGGTCTGTATGTGTGAGTGGGGCATGTGTGTGTGTGGTGGTCTGTGTGTGTTTGTGTGGTGCTGTGTGAGTGGGGCATATGTGTGTGTGGTGGTCTGTGTGTGTGAGTGGGGCATGTGTGTTTGTCTGTGGTGTAGGAGCAAATGGCAGCCATATTGTTTTTTTCTGACTTTGATAGTGGTGGGCGGGCTGCATAGTGGGGGCGGGCCAACTCCCTGCATGATTGAATCACCCAATGGGAACAGTAAGTCCTCCTTAATACCACCCCTGGGTGTGTTTGCCAGGCACACAGAAGTCTTCTTTTATATATATAGATATATTTTTATTTGCAGAGTATTTGTTTCTGATAAACTCACAGGGGAAGCATCGGAATATATTTGAATATTTCATTTGCATTAATATTTATGGGACTGAATGACCCTTTCAATGTTCTTACGGTGATCAGGATAATACTTTTAACCCGTCCGATGAAGTGTTCTCATAACAATCTCTTGGATGTTAAAGATGTTGCCAATATATTGCTTTTCAATGCACTGGAGATGTTTTAGCATCCAACGGTGTAATTGCAATGCGTTGACTACCTCTGCGGCACTCACAGGGTTATAGGGTATGTTTGCCCACATTTATATTGAATTAACATCCATTCTAGTCCTAATAAGCATCCCAGGAGGAGAAGAGCATGTTTGAGGTCTTGTAGCAGTATGCCGAGGGTCCTGCAAGTGATTCATATAACTGGCTGCTTCTCTTCCTATTTTACAGGCTATAACAAGCCAATGTCTAGGTAGAAACAGATATCAGTCTGATACTGTGGGTGCTGGAGGCTGTACATGGATTAAGAGGGGATATATCTGCACCCCTCCCCCCCACTCCACTGCATCGGGACAGATTTCTTCTCAGGTGTTTGATATCAAATTTATATTTCTCATGTTTTCTTAAAGAGATAGTAATACTTAAGATGTAAAAAAATATATGTTGTAGGGTTTATGTCCCTGAACAAGGGTACTCCCATTGCTGAGAGATATTTTCTTAAAAACTTATAACAGCTCAAACTTGAATTTTTTAGGTGCAATTTCACAGTGGCCTGCAAATTTACAGTGGCGCTGTTGCTACACCATCATAGAACCAGATGAGAACCATTCGAACCATCTAGTCTTCCTATGGAGGATTATGGTCTACAGACCAGAACAGTCCATAGGATGGTGTAGCAACAGCACCATTTGAAATTTTGTATAATGATAGTATCTTGGCAAGCAAGTGAACCACAGGAGACCATTAAATGTCCCAAGAAATGCAATTGTACCCAGGCAAGTCCAGCATAAAACGAGGGCAGGACATAGAAATGCGGATGGGGTAGGAAGCCAAGGACATATACAAGATGTGGACAGCCAGACCATTACAAGAGAGAGAAGAAACAGAGATAGAGGTGAAAGGAAATAGAGAAAAAGGACAAGGAAGAGAGGGATGATAGAAAAAAGCCCAGATGTTAGAAGGGGGAAGTTGGTGGGGAAGGGGAAAGGAGAGGAAGGAGTAGGTAAGATATCCCCACAGGTATGAAGGATAATAGATAGCCATTTAAGAATCAACATAAGATATCCAGGTCTGATAAAGTGCTTCCTAAGTGGTGAGGGTACCAACAGAAGTGTGATATAGCTTCTCCATTTCCAGGACCTGGCGAATCCCGGCTTTCCAATCGTCTTCAGAAGGGGAAGTAGTGGATTTCCAAAGCTTGGGAATACACAACCTTGCTGCCATAAGCAGAATGATCCAATAAAGAGGGTTTAGGGCATATGGGATCAGCTATTGTCAAGATAGAAAGAAGGGTGGTTTGAGGGGATGTCACTGGTTTGAAAATTGAAAGAGTGGGTAAATGATGAAACACTGTGTCCCAGAAGGTTTTCAGACGGGGACAGGACCACCATATATGTAACATAGTGCCAGATGCAGAATCACATCTCCAGCACCTCCAGGACAGACCAAGAAATCATTTTGTTAAGAGATCAGGGGTCCGGTACCAACTCATCATTCATTTATAATTAGTTTCCTTGATAAGTATATTTTGGATACATTTAGAATGCAAGCAAATTGAGTGCCTCCATTGATCCTCAGTGATGACAACCCCTTGCTCAGTCTCCAAAGTCCTTTTTTGCAGAGGAAGACCATGTTCAGGCCCCAAGAAAAGGAAGTCTAGCATCATGGAGATGCTTCTCTACAAGGGTGTTTGGCTTACCAATGTAGACTCATAGGGTGTCATTGACCTGGGCTGGAAAGAGCAGGAGGATAATGAGGAAATAAAGTGTTGAAGCTGTGGATACCTCCATCCTTCTGAGCCCATGCGTCCGGTGGAGATCTAGTAAGGGAGGAAGGCGGACTGTAGGAAGTAGATGATCTAGGTCATACAGTCTGCAGTCCTGCCAATGCCTGAAAAGGTCTTTGTCTAAATCAGGGGAAAAGTCTGCTTTACCAATGGTAGCACAGAGTGGACCAGGTGGGAAAGAACAGCATTCTGTTGCATGTGAACAGGTAAGTTCTTAATATCCGCCCAAAGAAGTTGGACTGGGTCAATAGTGCTTAGTAAACCCCACATAAGAGAGTCTAGAGAAGTAGAAGATTGAGACATGGACATCGTCACTGCGTTTTGGTAGGCAGTAGTGATGAGCGAGCACCCCAATGCTCGGGTGTTCGGGTGCTCTGACCGAGCACCCCCTGAGGCTCGAGTGCTCGGCCGAGCACCCGAGCCCCATTGAAGTCAATGGGAGGACTCGAGCATTACACCAGGCACCCCCTGCTCTGATGAGGGGAGGGTGCCTGGTCCATAGGAAAAGGGCAGAAAAGGATGGAAACACCACAGAAATGGTTCAGGGACAGCATAGGGAGGATGTCTGGATGAATCTTGGACTCCAACATCGCTGCTGGGAACGATGTTTCGCCCGTAGTACGCCATTTTTACAGACTGACCATAAAACACACAAAAAGGAAAATAAAAACGACTTTAGGCGAAAAATTGTTACCAAACAATATTTGCTGTATATTTACTTGTATATCATCTGCAAATTCTCCCAAAAATTTCCTTGATTTTCTGAAGTGAGGCCATGATTAAGAGGGAAACGTGCGCAGAGGCAAATTATCCCAAAAATTTCCTTGATTTTCTGAAGTGAGGCCATGATTAAGAGAGAAACGTGCGCAGAGGCAAATTATCCCAAAAATTTCCTTGATTTTATTGAACTGAGGCCATGATTAAGAGGGAAACGTGCGCTGAGCTGACCATCTAAAACATTATGGGTGAGGGTCTGCTGCAGAGCTGACCATCCTAAACATTATATGCGAAGGCCCGCTAGTGAGCTGACGCTATAAAACATTATATGCGAAGGCCCGCTAGTGAGCTGACGCTATAAAACATTATATGCGAAGGCCCGCTAGTGAGCTGACGCTATAAAACATTATATGAGAGGGCCCGCTAGAGAGCTGACCCAATAAAACATTATATGAGAAGGCCCGCTGGTGAGCTGACCTATATAAAAATTGTCAAACAGGGCCCGCTGGTGAGCTGGCCCTATATAAAAATTATATCACAGGGCCCGCTGGTGAGCTGGCCCTATATAAAAATTATAGCACAGGGCATATGGAAGAGGAGGAGGAGGATGAGAAGATTAAGAGTCAACCATATACCCGTTTTTTGGGTGGAAGGGGTGAATGGGAATACAGAGTATTCCCATCATTGTAAATAATATATGTAAAGTGAGTTTATGTTCCCCCGGGGCTTTCCTCCAGTGGAGTGGAGAAGTCAGGGGAAATCCAGGCCTTGTTCATTTTTATAAGTGTCAACCTATCAGCATTGTCGGTGGAAAGGCGGATACGCTTATCTGTTATGATGCCACCAGCAGCACTAAATACCCGCTCAGACAGAACGCTGGCGGCAGGGCAGGCCAGCACCTCCAAGGCGTAGAGTGCCAGTTCATACCACGTGTCCAGCTTGGACACCCAGTAGTTGTAAGGCACAGAGGGATCATTGAGGACGCTGACACGGTCTGCTACGTACTCCTTCACCATCTTCCAAAACTTTTCCCTCCTTGTGACACTAGGCTGCGCATCAGGGTGAGGGTGCTGGCGGGGTGTCATGAAGGTGTCCCACGCCTTGGAGAGTGTTGCCCTGCCTTTGTCGGAACTGCTGTGTGCTCCCCTTTTCTCCCCTTCTCGGTTGGCCAAGGTAGCACGTACTCTGCCGCCAGCGTTGTCAGATGGAAAATTTTGGAGCAATTTTTCGACAAGAACCTTCTGGTATTGCACCATTTTGCTTGTCCTCTCCACCGGAGGAATGAGAGATGAGAAATTCTCTTTGTAGCGGGGGTCCAGAAGGGTGAACACCCAGTAATCCGTGTTGTCTAAAATGCGTGTAACGCGTGGGTCATGGGAAAGGCAGCCTAACATAAAGTCAGCCATGTGTGCCAGAGTACCAACAGTCAAAATTTCGCTGTCCTCACCAGGAGGATGACTCTCAATATCCTCATCCTCTTCCTCCTCTTCTGCCCACCCACGCTGAAGAGATGGAACTAAAGTTCCATGGCTACCCTCTGTAGCGGAGGCAACCGTGTCTTCCTCCTCCTCCTCCTCCTCCTCCTCCGCCTCCTCCAATTGTCGCTGAGACGACGAAGTGAGGGTGCTCTGGCTATCACCTTGTGTAAGCTCTTCCTCCCCCATTTCCACCTCTTCCACATGCAAAGCGTCGGTTTTAATTGTGAGCAGCGAGCGTTTCAGTAGACACAGAAGTGGGATGGTTACACTGATAATAGCGTTATCGCCGCTCACTATCTGTGTCGATTCCTCAAAATTGCGTAAAACCTCGCAGAGGTCTGACATCCATTCCCACTCCTCACTTCTGATTACAGGAAGTTGAACGGAGAGGCGATGACCGTGTAACAGCTGGTACTCCACTACTGCCCTCTGCTGCTCACAAAGCCGGGCCAACATGTGGAAGGTGGAGTTCCAGCGCGTGCTAACGTCACACAGCAGCCGGTGAGCTGGCAATTGTAAGCGCTGCTGCAGCTTCAACAGGCCGGCCGAAGCTGTAGATGACTTACGGAAATGTGCACACACGCGGCGCACCTTGGTCAAGAGATCATGCACATTGGGGTAGGTTTTAGAAATCGCTGAACCACTAAATTAAATACTTGCGCTAGGCATGGTACGTGTGTGAGCTTGCCGAGCTCCAAAGCCGCCACCAAGTTACGCCCATTATCACACACAACCATGCCTGGTTGCAGGTTGAGTGGCGAGAGCCACCTGCTCGGTCTGGTGACTAATCCCCTGCAACAGCTCTGAGGCCGTGTGCTGTTTGTCCCCAAGGCAGATCAGCTTCAGCACGGCCTGTTGACGCTTCCCCACTGCAGTGCTACACTGCTTCCAGCTACTGGCTGATGGGGGAGTGGCGCTGCGTGTAGAGAATTCGGAGGTGGAAACGGAGGAGGAGGAGCCAATAACGTAGGTGCTGGCGGAAACCCTGATGGAGGTAGGGCCCGCAATCCTCGGCGTGGGTAGCACCCGTGCCATCCCAGGGTCCGAGTCGCTCCCAGCCTCCACGACATTCACCCAGTGTGCCCGTCAGGGAAATGTAGCGTCCCTGGCCACAAGCACTTGTCCATGTGTCAGTCGTTAAGTGGACCTTCCCAGTAACTGCGTTGGTCAGGGCACGGGTGATGTTACGGGACACATGGTGGTGTAATGCGGGGATGGCACACCGGGAAAAGTAGTGGCGGCTGGGGACCGCGTACCGAGGGACAGCTGCTGCCATCAGGCTGCGGAAGGACTCAGTGTCCACAAGCCTAAATGGCAGCATTTCGATGGCCAGTAATTTGGAAAGGTGTGAGGTTAGTGCTATGGCCTGTGGGTGGGTGGCTGGGTATTTTCTCTTGCGCTCAAATGCTGGGGTAACGACATTTGGACGCTGTGCTGGGACAGGGAAGTGGATGTGGTCGCTGATGGTGCTTCAGATGGTACAGGTGCAGGGCGGGAGGTATGCGGGCCTGCGCCTTTGACAGGCGATTGGCCGGCACCGAAAACAGGGGAAGAGGAGGCAGTGGTGTGGCCTGCAGACACAGATGGGCGATCCAGGCGTTCCTCCCACTTATTACGGTGCTTGGATGCATGTGTCGGATCATGCTGGTGGTGGTCGAGGTTTCTAGTGTTCATGCCTCGGCTCATTCTGGTGTGGCACAGGTTGCAAACTACAATTCTTTTGTCGTCCGCACTTTCCTTAAAAAAACGCCATACCGCGGAACACCTACCCTTTGGCAAGGTAGATTTACGCAAGGGGGTGCTCCGTGGAACATTTGCGGGCCGGTTGGTGCGGTCCGCCTTCTTTCTGTAGCCACACCACTGCCTCTTCCAGCCTGTTGCGGTGCTGCAGATGGCTCACCCTCAGGACTGCTGTCATCGCTCGGCTCTACACCTTCCCAGTGGGGTCAGTCACCTCATCGTCCACCAAGTCCTCCTCCACTTCCTCACTCTGATCATCCTCCTCATGTCTTGATCCCACCACATACTCAGTCATTGACACTGTATAACATTCTCCTCAACAAGGTCTTGAGACGGAAATAGTGGTTGATTTAATGGCAACTGTGTCTCATCATCATCATCCACTACTTCCTTTGACCTTAAATGCCGTTCACATCTGTCATCTTCTTGTGATTGGGTAGCCTCTAGAGGTTGTGAATCAGGGCACAAGATGTCATGTTCCTCTGCAAGCGTGCTTGGAGAGAGGGTCAAATGAAGGATTGGTGATGAGACGAGCTCCTCACTATATCCCAGTGTGGGATCACTTCTTTGACCAGACCGTGTATGGTGGGAGGAAGGATGATCAGAGTGAGGATTATGTTGACCAGACTCTTGGCTACTGAGAGTGGACTTGGTGGAAGACAGGGTGGTGCTTAACCGACTGGAAGCAGTATCAGCTGACATCCAACCGACCACCTGTTCGCAAGTGGTCGGACCTCGAGAGTGATGTCCTGCGACGCCCTGTGAAATGAGACATGAAGCTAGGTATGGTGGATGTCTTTCTTTCTTGTGCTCTGGCACCAGGCACAGTTTCTCCGCGTCCTGACCCGCGCCCTGAACTATCAGGATCACGTCCACTTCCCCGTCCCTTTTTACCCGCCTTCTTCATCTTACACGGAATATGTGACTTTAATATTTGAGTTTGAAAACTTAACAGTATTTCTTCCTATTCTGCAACTGTGCAGAGTACACAGATAGGCTGCTAAACTGCGGTGACACACACTGAATGGAATATGTGACTTTAATATTTGAGTTTGAAAACTTAACAGTATTTCTTCCTATTCTGCAACTGTGCAGAGTACACAGAATAGGCTGCTAAACTGCGGTGACACACACAGAATGGAATATGTGACTTTAATATTTGAGTTTGAAAACTTAACAGTATTTCTTCCTATTCTGCAACTGTGCAGAGTACACAGAATAGGCTGCTAAACTGCGGTGACGAACACTGAATGGAATATGTGACTTTAATATTTGAGTTTGAAAACTTAACAGTATTTCTTCCTATTCTGCAACTGTGCACAGTACACAGAATAGGCTGCTAAACTGCGGGTGACGCACACAGAATGGAATATGTGACTTTAATATTTGAGTTTGAAAACTTAACAGTATTTCTTCCTATTCTGCAACTGTGCAGAGTACACAGAATAGGCTGCTAAACTGCGGTGACGCACACTGAATATAATATGTGACTTTGATATTTTAGTTTGAAAACTTAACAGTATTTCTTCCTATTCTGCAACTGTGCAGAGTACACAGAATAGGCTGCTAAACTGCGGTGACACACACAGAATGGAATATGTGACTTTAATATTTGAGTTTGAAAAACTTAACAGTATTTCTTCCTATTCTGCAACTGTGCAGAGTACACAGAATAGGCTGCTAAACTGCGGGTGACACACACCTGAATGGAATATGTGACTTTAATATTTGAGTTTGAAAACTTAACAGTATTTCTTCCTATTCTGCAACTGTGCAGAGTACACAGAATAGGCTGCTAAACTGCGGTGACGAACACAGAATGGAATATGTGACTTTAATATTTGAGTTTGAAAACTTAACAGTATTTCTTCCTATTCTGCAACTGTGCAGAGTACACATAGGCTGCTAAACTGCGGTGACACACACTGAATGGAATATGTGACTTTAATATTTGAGTTTGAAAACTTAACAGTATTTCTTCCTATTCTGCAACTGTGCAGAGTACACAGAATAGGCTGCTAAACTGCGGTGACACACACAGAATGGAATATGTGACTTTAATATTTGAGTTTGAAAACTTAACAGTATTTCTTCCTATTCTGCAACTGTGCAGAGTACACAGAATAGGCTGCTAAACTGTGGTGACACACACTGAATGGAATATGTGACTTTAATATTTGAGTTTGAAAACTTAACAGTATTTCTTCCTATTCTGCAACTGTGCAGAGTACACAGAATAGGCTGCTAAACTGCGGTGACACACACTGAATGGAATATGTGACTTTAATATTTGAGTTTGAAAACTTAACAGTATTTCTTCCTATTCTGCAACTGTGCAGAGTACACAGAATAGGCTGCTAAACTGCGGTGACACACACAGAATGGAATATGTGACTTTAATATTTGAGTTTGAAAACTTAACAGTATTTCTTCCTATTCTGCAACTGTGCAGAGTACACAGAATAGGCTGCTAAACTGCGGTGACACACACTGAATGGAATATGTGACTTTAATATTTGAGTTTGAAAACTTAACAGTATTTCTTCCTATTCTGCAACTGTGCAGAGTACACAGAATAGGCTGCTAAACTGCGGTGACGAACACAGAATGGAATATGTGACTTTAATATTTGAGTTTGAAAACTTAACAGTATTTCTTCCTATTCTGCAACTGTGCAGAGTACACAGAATAGGCTGCTAAACTGCGGTGACACACACTGAATGGAATATGTGACTTTAATATTTGAGTTTGAAAACTTAACAGTATTTCTTCCTATTCTGCAACTGTGCAGAGTACACAGAATAGGCTGCTAAACTGCGGTGACACACACAGAATGGAATATGTGACTTTAATATTTGAGTTTGAAAACTTAACAGTATTTCTTCCTATTCTGCAACTGTGCAGAGTACACAGAATAGGCTGCTAAACTGCGGTGACACACACTGAATGGAATATGTGACTTTAATATTTGAGTTTGAAAACTTAACAGTATTTCTTCCTATTCTGCAACTGTGCAGAGTACACAGAATAGTCTGCTAAACTGCGGTGACACACACAGAATGGAATATGTGACTTTAATATTTGAGTTTGAAAACTTAACAGTATTTCTTCCTATTCTGCAACTGTGCAGAGTACACAGAATAGTCTGCTAAACTGCGGTGACACACACTGAATGGAATATGTGACTTTAATATTTGAGTTTGAAAACTTAACAGTATTTCTTCCTATTCTGCAACTGTGCAGAGTACACAGAATAGGCTGCTAAACTGCGGTGACGCACACAGAATGGAATATGTGACTTTAATATTTGAGTTTGAAAACTTAACAGTATTTCTTCCTATTCTGCAACTGTGCACAGTACACAGAATAGGCTGCTAAACTGCGGTGACACACACTGAATGGAATATGTGACTTTAATATTTGAGTTTGAAAACTTAACAGTATTTCTTCCTATTCTGCAACTGTGCAGAGTACACAGAATGTGCTGCTACACTGCGGCGAAGCACACTGAATGGAATATGTGACTTTGATATTTTAGTTTGAAGACTTAACAGTATTTCTTCCTATTCTGCAACTCTGCACAGTACACAGAATGTGCTGCTAAACTGCGGCGAAGCACACTGAATGGAATATGTGACTTTGATATTTTAGTTTGAAGACTTAACAGTATTTCTTCCTATTCTGCAACTCTGCACAGTACACAGAATCTGCTGCTAAACTGCGGCGAAGCACACTGAATGGAATATGTGACTTTGATATTTTAGTTTGAATACTTAACAGTATTTCTTCCTATTCTGCAACTCTGCACAGTACACAGAATGTGCTGCTAAACTGCGGCGACGCACACTGAATGGAATATGTGACTTTGATATTTTAGTTTGAAGACTTAACAGAATGTGCTCTAATCTGCAACTTTGCACACTAAACAGAATGTGCTCTAATCTGCAACTTTGCACACTAAACAGAATGTGCTCTAATCTGCAACTGTGCACACTAAACAGAATGTGCTCTAATCTGCAACTTTGCACACTAAACAGAATATATTTTTTTTTTTTTTTTTTCCCCCCACACAAAATAACCTGCTGCCCCCACACACAGTAGTCCTAAAAAGGACTTTTGGTTCTTTTTTTTCACAATTTTGCTTTTTTTCCTCCCTACACTGACTTTCCCTTCCTATCCTCAGCTCTCCCTGGCTAAGACTGAGCCGAACTCGCTGGTCAGGTGCTATACAGCACCCGACCACGGGTTCTGGCCAGCCAATCAGTGTAATGCCAGCAGCCAACATGGCTGCTGGCATTACACTGATGTCAGAGCCTCCCTGCACGTTTATTGGCTGCGCAGCAGCCGCAAAACGTGCGGGGAGGAGACCCGAACATGGCGGGCGAGCACATGCGGTACTCGTACGAGTACCGCCATGTGCCGAGCAGAGCGATGCTCGAGCCGATCCGAGCATCGGCCGAGCATGCTCGCTCAACACTAGTAGGCAGTGAGATCTGGGAGGCCAGTTTCTCCTTGCAATATAGATAGCGACAAACTACTTCTGTTAATCCGCACCTTAAGACCACGCCACACATAGTCGAGGAGAGATTTTTGGAAC